>CATIWM010280513.1:0-17333 GCA_949671775.1 Mallotus repandus
ACCATCTATTTAATTCAATATTTTACATAAAATTCATTATTTTAAAAGGAAAGCCAAGCACATTACTAAAAACAAATATAAACATAAAAATAATTAAATTCTAATAAAAATAAACACCATAACATAAAGAACATGCATTAAACCAACGTAAAAAAAATACTACACCTAACATATAATCATTTAGGCGGAAAAATGATTAGTATGTGAAACCCTAGAGAACATGATGTATTTATAGACTTCTCAATTAGGGTTTCACTTACCAAAACATTTTTGGAATATTCAACTTTTAAGTCTGATTTGATTTAAATACCGAAACAGAAATATATTTTCCTATTTATTTAAGATAACCATTACTTTAAATAAATAAATAAATATATATATATATATATATATATATATATATATATATATATATATATACATACACAAATTTATATATATTTAATTCCACCGAGTTTAAGGTTTGGTAAACCCATATTCGTTTTGGACCTGTTCTAATTGTGTGACCCTATATATTCACATAACGTTGACAATGGGCCTAAAATCCCTATTTAGGCCTACAAGTCATAATTGTCCTCTAGCAAGACACTATAATTACCCAAGTTATGTGAAAGCCGATAATCTGACATACCTTAATTTATAGTGTATATTGTAGTCCCTTTATCACATGATATCTTAATTGAACAAACGGCATAGTTTATGTCATCCTTATACAGTTCAATAATATTATGACTTGATTCCAAGAAGTCTGAGAATGATAACTCTTTATCAATTCATTTTAGCATGAGAATGCATTTTCCTTCAGTCTATCTTATCAAGGGGCCCATGGATATCTTACTCATATTAAATAAGGGATAAATTCCTTCTCAATCACTTACATTCCTCACATAACTCATTTCATATCCAACAACATTCTATTCTATCATCTTGTTAAAGACAATGTTAGAATGTGTCAAAATATAAAATAGTTATGTAGAAATCCATAGTGATTTCAAGGTCGAAGGACTAAAATAATATTAGTGTGATGAGAATAACTTAGGAAAATTATCTATGTAGTATTCTCAGAGTGGGTCAATCCAGTACATTATTTCTCTAAATAGCACCTATCAGTTGACTTAATATCTCATATTCAAGATTAGTAAAACATAACCATCAGTCAACAGCATACTAGTCATAATTCATTATTATAAGTAGGGATAATTTGAATAGAACTAAAATTTAATCTAAGGGTTTTACTACCAAGTCACATACTTAATGTCCTTAGAAAGAGTTAACTATTCAAGTAATTATCATAACATAAAAATGATAATGAAAATGCCTCTTTATTAATAAAATAATAAAGTCAAAACATAGTCATATATGATTGACCTAGTGCATGCCACTAACAACAATATGCAACAATAGCAACATCAATAGTCAACAAAAATGACAACAGCGAGGAAGAACAGAAAACATCAAAAATTGACAAGTGCCACCATTGTCACCACCTCTAGACCGAGGAGTGCCCTTTTCCTTCTCTCTCTCTAAAACATGCATCTACATTTGCATTCAGACATTGAAAATAAAATAAAAATAATAATGGCTCTTTTCTTGCATTTTTGCAAACTTCATCTCTACTGTGAATTATATATATCAGAGCCGAGTGAGCTTACTTCAATTATTATAAACTTCCTTTAATGCTCATTTCACAATTTCCTAAGCATGATCAATAGCTCTAAGTAAGGACTTTCTAAACCTTAATCAACCTAATGCTTGCCTTCTACCTGGATGGATGAAGAACACGCAAGACAAAACCAATAAAGGATATCGATGAGCAAAATACATTACAGTTATCAAGATAACTTTCAGAGAGACTAGTGATCTCAAGACCATACTCACTTACTCCAATGCTCAAAACTAAGTATGAGTATGCAAAGAACTCCTTGACCGTATTCAGGCTGAGTGACAAAAGGCGGGGAATGCTTGAGAAGAGAAAGATGAAAATAAATGCAAGGAAAGAAAAGCAAAAAAAATATAATAACAATAAATCTTTGAGCAACCTTTTGATGGTAGTTCATGCACTTGGACAGCCACTGTGAGCGACCTTGTTTATTTAGTGTCCCGAAGGTTGGGACATTTTTTTTATTTTGAGGGACATGGCAACTTTACCGGATGGGACATCTGTTCCTTTTACGGGACAGGGGCAAATGATTGGTCTTAGGGGGATGCGAGATGCTTTGTGTTTGGAGTCGCCACTTGGTGTTTAAAAAACTAGGAAAAGATGAAAGGGACACATCAGGTCACTCAACGAGTATCATCCTTAGTAGAGATTCTGAGCCCGGGATATCTCATCTACTTTTTGACTGTATCTCATTATGATACTCAATATATAGCTACTGTAGGACCCTAGCTTCAGTAATGATAGTTGATATATACATATTCACACAAGCATATAGATAATAATGGAAAGTACAAGAAATTCAGCATAATTATTTATAAGGCTTTCCTAGTAAATACATTAGAAAAAAGGAAAAGAATACTACAAAAATGCAAATCTAGTCCTGGTATAAAAAACACCTGTAAGACAAAAGTTAACACAACTATGTGAAATTCCATCTATTCATCCACTCAAACAGCAGATAAGCGCAACAAAGATGATCGATGCATCATGAATGATTAAAAATATGCACATAGTTCATGCTCTTGTAAGAATTATTATAAAGCATTTCTAAATGATAAGATAAGTAATAAATAATGATGATTGCATCATTAGAACATGATATTGAAGCATTAGCTTAGATAAGTAAGCTTTCGTATTAATTGAATGCATATTAATACAAAATAATGATTTATTATGAGCAAAACAAAGTAAAGATTATTCAATCAGCATGCAAATTGTCAGTCTCATCACACAATCACAATAATTTCTCAACTGCTGGCAGCAATAAACTAAAATGCAAAATGGTAAAATAAACGTGCAAAAATGATTATTTGGTCCTTAGATTCGACTGAGCTTGTTTTTGGATTTTTTAAGTTTTTGCTTAATGCAATTTTCAAGCTTTCCTTGTCGAGAGGTTGAAAATGACGTGTAGAATGTAAATTCATATACCTTTGAAGCATGCTTTGACAAAGATGTGGTTGGGTTTAGTTCAAAAGTGGCCTAAAAAATCCTACGAGAATGTAGTGGGTGAGGAAAAAGTGTGCAAATTGGGATTTTTGAGTCTTTAATTCAATAGGGTTTTTGTGTGTGTGTCTACTTTTTTTTTGGGTCCCCCCTCAAAAAGGGAGATAGTGACCCCTATTTAAAGGGAAAAGTGCTTAAAAATACATGATCATGCATAATAAATATGATCATGTGCTCTAATATGCGCGGTCGCTCAGAGTGGCGACTCCACGAGGTATCCATTCTCAGTAATATAGGAACGATAGAGGGTACCAAAGATAGGAGATCCTTGTAAAAGAGAATAAATAATGTATGGTCAGCTATCACTTTCCCGCTAAAAAAGCCTCTTGATAATCAAAATTTATTCTATTAATCTACATTCTTTATAAGTTTCATCTTGCTACATTCTTCAGAAAATTCACTTGGGAAGCTTGCTCGTCACTTGGTAACACAGTTAGTCTTGACCACGAGTTGTGGATCATGTTTTCAAATTGCTGAGATAAGTATTAACTCGAGGTTATCATAGTTAAGATAGCTCAAATGGTCTAATATATACAACTCTTGGCATTGATGGATCAATTGCAAGAATTCAAGAATAGAAGCACTCAATTAACCATGACTAATTCAATGCATAAATTCAAGAATAAAAATTATTTTCAAAAAAATTAATGATAAATTCATGCTCACATGTTCATAAATGCCTTCTCAAGACTTCGAGCTGCAAGTAGCTAAATAAAATCCAAAAAATGTTCATCACCGATTAAGATCAAGAAGCATCTACAAGAAGATCAAAATAAAAGAAGAACTTCGAGCATCAAGCAACCAATAAAAATCCAAAAGTCTTCAGCAATGATTAAGATTGAGAACACATATACAAGAACATTTAATAAGAATTCATTAAGATCAAAGAGCATCTACAACAGAGCAGAAAGGTAACAAATCATAATTGCACTATACACTAATCACAATCACACACCAAGCACAACCATAATCAAAATTTAACTTTGCATGACACCAAGTAGGTGATCGTAGCACTACCTAAAACCCCAAATAGGTGAGGGTAGCATTGCTACTTTGCACGACACTAAGTAAGTGATCATAGCACTACCTAAAACCCTAAATAGGTGAGGGTAGCATTGCTACTTTGCACAACACCAAGTAGGTGATCGTAGCACCACCTATTACCCTAAATAGGTGAGGGTAGAATTGCTACTTTGCACAACACCAAGTAGGTGATCATAGCACTACCTAAAACCCTAAATAGGTGAGCGTAGCATTGTTACTTTTCACAATACCAAGTAGGTGATCGTAGCACTACCTAAAACCCTAAATAGGTAAGGGTAGCATTGCTACTTTGCACGACACCAAGTAGGTGATCGTAGCACTACCTAAAACCCTAAATAGGTGAGGGTAGTGTTGATACTTTGCACAACACCAATTAGGTGATCCTAGCACTACTTAAAACCGAAATCAAGTTAGGGTAGCATTGCTAGTAAATCCCTTAACACTGCTAGAGAGTGTTAAATATCCCTTAACATTGCTAAAGAATATTAAGAACCCTTGATTTTGCTAGGGAGTATCAAGTATGATGACCAAAGGGGTGGTCGTCGCATTTTCATATGCATGCCTGCATATCTTGTGCCTGATTGCATATCACTATCACGTGCTTGTCTCACTCGCTTGAATCATCTTATGTGAAGAAATGCATCTTTGTGTATCAGATCATTTTATGTGTATCCCGAATTACATCATTGTGTGTGAAAAAGAAAAAAAGAGTATCACTACCACGTTCATGTGAAACTTGCATTCATTCTTTGCGTGAATCCTAAAATTGCATCTTGCACGAATCCCAAAATTGCATCTTGCATGAATCCTGAAATTGCATCTTGTGTGAACCCTGAATTCCATTCTTGTGTGAACCCCAAATTGTATATTACATGCATCCCAAACTATATCCTACATGACAGCCAAATTACCAAGCAACAATAAAGATCGAATCATAAGCAACAAAAACTAGACAGATGTCCAAAGACAACACAATACTCAAGTAAGTGCCTCTCTCCTCAGAAAACTATTATGCATCTCTGCATTTCTTCGTGTGTATTGACATCAACGCTAGGAGGTTATGCAATACATGTGAAGCAGGGGGCAACTGTCATACATCAAATTTTGACTATCCCTAAAAATGTCCAATGATGAAAACATTTATTCGAATATGACAAGTGTCTATTCATTCGCACCACCTCTGAAGCATG
Source organism: Mallotus repandus (assembly GCA_949671775.1). Taxonomy (NCBI): domain Eukaryota; kingdom Viridiplantae; phylum Streptophyta; class Magnoliopsida; order Malpighiales; family Euphorbiaceae; genus Mallotus; species Mallotus repandus. Next base: position 5,398 of record CATIWM010280513.1, read on the forward strand.
CTGTGAGTCCGAAAAAATTGAACCAAGCCTTCAGAGAGCAAAATCAACGTCTGAATCGTTAAGTTGCACCTCGATTTCATGAACTACAAATTATTGGAGTGGTAAGTCGCTCATTTCGAGCAATCATTGCTCAAAATGAGCAACTCATCAGACTAGTGTTCGGCTCATGAGACCGGAGTTCCACTTCACAAAATCATACGCCAATTTTGACAAAATGGACATCGAAAACACATCCAAAAGCCCTAAAAACTTTCAAATCTGACCCCAGAATAGTGTGCGTAATCCCGAGAAGTAGCATGTGAGCAAATTTAAATTTATAGTGCGTGACCATACCTGAACACATTTTGCTCACGCGTGAAAATGGAGGTTGATTTTTGCAAAACAGACATTAAAAACGCATTCGGGAGGTCCAAAAACCCTAAAAGGCACCCCCAGAATAGTGAAATCAGACCCAAGGAATGCTGTGTAACACGTGCAAGAGCGCGTGCTCACTGATCAAAGCGCGTGATCATGGGCCCAACACACTTGATCATGCACTCTAGTACATGTGCACGTATGCAAAAGCCTGCACACATGTGTCTTGGGACACATGATCACATATTTTTTGGCACTTTTCCCTATAAATAAGGGTCTCGACCTCCTATTTTGGGGGGAGCCAAAAAAAAAAAGCAGATGCACACACAAAATATACTATTGAATTGAAGACTTAGGAGTCCCAATTTACACACTTTTGGCTCACCCTCTACATTCTCGTAGGATTTTTTAGACAGCTTTTGAGCCAAACCCACCCACATCTTTGTCAAAACACACTTCAAAGGTATAGGAATTTACATTCTACACGTCATTTTTAAGCTCTTGATCAGGAAAGCTTAAAAATCCCGCAAAGCTAAAGCTTCAAAAACCTAAAAACTAGCTCAGTCAAATCTAAGGACCAAATAATCATTTTTGCGCGTTTATGTTACTGTTTTACATTTTACTTTATTATCTCTAGCAGTTGAGAAGTTGTTGTGATTGTGTGATGAGACTGGCAATTTGCATGCTGATTGAATAATCTCTATTTCATTTTGCTCATAATAAATCATTATTTTAGATCAATATGCATTCAATAAATACGAAAGTTTGCTTATCTAAACTAAAGCTTCAATATCATGGTAAAGTCATGCAATCATCATCATTTATTACTCATCTTATCATTTAGAAATCCTTTATAATAATTTCTGCAAGAGCATGAACTACGTGCATTTGTTTAATCGTTCATAATACAGCAATCATCTTGGTTGGACCTGCATGTTGTCCAAGTGGATGAATAGATGGAATTACGTATAGTTGTATTAACCTTTGTCTTGCAGGTGTTTTATAGATTAGGACTAGATTTGCATTTTGGTAGTCTTCTTTTCCTTTTTCAAATGTATTTACTAGGAAAGCCTTGTAAATAATTGTGCTGAATTTCTCATACTTTTCGTTATTATCAATATGCTTGTGTGAATGTGCATATATCAATTGTCATTACCGAAACTAGGGTGTTGCGATAGCTATATATTGAGTATCATAATGACAAATAGTCAAAAACTAGATGAGATCTTCTGACCTCAGAATCTCAGCTGGGGACGATACTCATTGAGTGACCCGATGTCGTCCCTTTCATCTTTTCCTGGTTTTCTAAAAACCAGGTGGTGATTCTGAACACAAAGTGTCTCATATCCCCCCGAGACTAATCATTTGTCCTTGTCTTATACACAGAATGAATGTCCCATCTAATAAAGCTACTATGTCCCTCAGAATCGGAAAAATGTTCAAACCTCCGCGACATTGAATAAAAAAGGTCGCTCGCACTACCCTGCCTGGCACTTAAGGAGGTTATAATGATGCATTGAAACAAAGAGTCTCTTCAGCCAAGAGCAACATCAAAGAGCAGAGCCAGTAATGACAATAGTCACATTCCAAACAAAATACCATGAATAACAAAAGTCAGAAAAATGTCTGGAGTAAATATGATACTCCACCAGGTAAGTACCTTCTCACTCAAAACTGTTATTGCATCTTTGCATTTCTTAACATGTATCAACATCATCGCAAGGAGGCTATGCAACACATTCTAAGCTAGGGGAAACTATCATATATCGAGTTTTGACTGTTCCCAAAAAGGTGCAATGATGAAAATATCTCTCTAAATAATACAAGTGTTTGTTCATTTGTACCACCACTAGAGCATGCCATGAGTCAGAAAAGCCCAAACCGAACAAAATCGGCTACTGAATCATTAAGTTATACCCTAATTTTATGAATTATGAATTATTAGAATGATACGTAGTTTATTTCGAGCAACTGTTGCTCAAAATGTGCAACTCGTCAGACCGGTGTTCATCTCATAAGACCGGAGTTCAACTTCGTGAACATTGGAAGTCAATTTTGATGAAATGGACATCAAAAACATGTCTAAAAGCTCTAAAAACCTCCATAAGTGACCCTAGAATAGTGCGCATAATCCAGAGAAGTAGCGCGTGAGCAAAATTATAGTGCATGACCACACCCGAACACACTTTGCTCACTCATGAAAATGGAAGCTGATTTTGACAAAATGTATGTTAGAAACACATCTAGAAGGCGTCAAAACCCTAAAAAACACCCCGGAATAGCATGATCGAAGCCCAGAAGGCCGCGTGATCATGCGCTCCGGTACGCATGTAGACTTATAGAAGCTTGTACACACGCTCCTTGGGACACGTGATCACTCATTTTTTGGCACATTTCCTTATAAATAGGGGTCTCAACCTCCCATTTCAGGGGGGGCTATAAACATTGAAACACTGTTGAATTGAAGACTCAGGAGTCCTAATTTATACACTTTTGGCTCACCCATTGCATTTTTGTAGGATTTTTAAACCGCTTTTAAACCAAACCCACCCTCATATTTCTCAAAGCATGCTTCAAAGGTATACAAATTTGCATTGCACACATCATTTTAAACCTCTCGACGAGGATAACTTGAAAATCCAATGAAGCTAAAGCTTCAGAAACATTAAACGAGCTCAGTTGAATCTGAGGACTAAATAATAATTTTTGCATGTTTATTTTATTATTTTGCATTTTATTTTATCGTCGTCAATAGTTAAGAAATTATTGTAATCTCTGAGATGAGACTGATAATTTGCATGCTGATTGAATAATTTTTGCTCAATTTTGCTCATAATAAACTATCATTTGCATCAATATGCATTCAATAAACATGAAAGTGTACTTATCAAAAATAAAACTTTAATATTGTGGTCCAATGATGTAATTATCATTATTTATTATTTATCTTATCATTTAGAAATGCTTTATAATAATTCCTGCAAGAGCATGAGCTATATGTATCTTTTAAATCATTCATGATACATCAATCTTCTTTTTTTTGTGCTTATTTGTTGTTTGAGTGGATGAATAAATGGAATTGCACATAGTTGTGTTAACCTCTGTCTTGTAGGTGTTTTCTAGATTAGGACTAGATTTAGATTTTTATACCTTTTTTCTCTCTTAAATGTATTTACTTGGAAAGCCTTGTAAATAATCATGCTGAATTTCTCTTATTTCCGTTATTATCCTATGCTTGTGTGAATGCGTAATATATCAACTGTCATACCCAAACTAGGGTGCTGCGGTAGCCATATATTGAGTATCATAATGAGAAATAGCCAAAAAGTATATGAGATCTCCCAGGCTCAGAATCTCTGCTGGAGACGAAACTCATTGAGTGACCCGATGTTGTCCCTTTTATCTTTTCCTGGTTTTCTAAAAACTAGGTGGCGACTCCAAACACAAAGTGTCTTGTATCCCCCTAAGACCAATCATTTGTCCCTATCCCATAAATGGAATAGATGTCCTATCCGGTAAAGTTGCCATGTCCCTCAAGATCGAAAAACACAAAGCATTCCACGAGAGAGAAAAAAGGTAGGTTGCTCACACTTCCCCTTTTAAATTGGACAGCATAAGAGTTCGTTATAATTCCAATTTCTTGATGCACAATGCAAGAGTTTGATAAAATTTCTAACTCTGCACAAGGTTATGGCAAACATGAGTTTGAAAAAGAAAAAGGTCATTGAAGAATTAAAGGTTATATTTCCCGCAAGAACATAAGACTGAATTACCACCTAGGATTAGTAGAAGTAGTCTCTTGATCCATTCCAATAAACTCAACAATACACAAACATTTTTTTTCAGACAACTAATATTTTTTTTACTTCATGAGATTTAAAAGGAAGAGGAATTTTTCCAACAAAGATTGTTGGAAGCGGATGGGCACCCACAAAATTTACACACACTCAAAAGTAAGAGAAGAGATACTAAGTTTTATATATATTTTTTATTCTCTGAAAATTGCTTGAAAATAATTTAACATTCATAGGTTATTTATACTATAATTATGTACTACAAAAATATATAGCTTAAGATAGTTAAATAAATCTCCTTCGTAAACTTTAAACAATAATTGTTATAAATAATATTAGTTATTTAAACATAACATATACTAAAAAAATCAATTGCTAAAAATTATCATACTTGAGTAGCTTTGTGAAAATATCAGCAATTCTATCAGTCATCCCTACATACTCCAATTCAACTTCCTCTTTAGTGATGTACTCTCGAATGAAATGATACCTAGTATCAATGTGTTTGCTTTGATCATGAAATACTGGATTTTTTTGCTAATGCCTGGGCAGACTTATTATCAATCCTGACTAAGGTAGCTTTCTTTTGCTCCAAATGAAGTTCTTTCAGTAGTCGATGTAACCAAATAGCATGACATGTAGAAGATGTAGCCGCAATATATTCTGATTCATAAGAAGAAAGTAGGACAATCAGTTGCTTCTTTAAACACCAGGAAATTGCATTATTTCCCATTAAGAACATAAAACTAGTGATGCTTTTTCTATCATTAATATCTCCGACAAAATCACTATCACAATAACACACCAACTTCAAATCTTGAGAGGATGAATAAAAGATTCCATATTCAAGTGTACCTCTAAGATAACGTAGAATCCTCTTAGCTGCTTTTATATGTGTTGTTGATGGGCACTCCATGAAATAACTTACTAATCCTACTGCAAATAGGTTATTAGGCCTGGTACAAGTCAAGTATCTTAAACTTTGCCATAATACTTTTGAATAAGGTAAGATCCACCTTTTCTATGTCTTCTTCCATTTTTGATAACTTTACTCCGATTTTTATGGGGGTGCTAACTGGCTTGCACTGTGACATGTTGAATTTCTTGAGCATCTCCCTTTCATAGCCTTCTTACGAGATGCAAATTTCATCTTCCATCTTCTTTACTTCCATTCCTAAATAATACATTATCAGTCCTGTGTCACTCATCTCAAATTCTTTTGCCATCGCTATTTTGAAATCATTGAACATTCTTGAATTATTCCCTATGAAGATTATATCATCTACATAGATACAAAGAAAAAGAATATCTCCTTTTTCTTGCTTTACATACAAAGCATACTCAAGAATGGATCTGTGGAAATCATACTCTTGAAAGTACTTATCAATTGTACTATTCCAGGCTATTGCTGCTTCCTTGAGCCCATACAGTGCCTTTTTTAGCTTGAACACTTTATCTTCATTGCCTTTAACAATATACCCCTTGGGTTGTTCAACATAGACTTCCTCCTCAAGATATCCATTTAGAAAGGCTGACTTGACATCTAACTAATGGATCTTCCAATGATTTTGGGCAGGAGTTGAGATAAATAATCTAATAGTTTCCATGTGAGTAACAGTAGCAAACACCTCTTCATAGTCAATCCTTTGTCTTTGCTTATACCCCTTTGCAATAAGCCTCACCTTGTATCTCTCTACTTAGCCTTTGGCATTCTTTTTTACTTTGTAAACCCATTTGAGTCCAATGGGTTGATGACCACTTGGAAGAGAAATAAGTTTCCAAGTGTCATTCCTCTTAATTGAATGAATCTCCTCATTCATAGCTTTAATCCACTTCTGATCTTTGCTGGCTTCCTCAAAACTCAAAGGTTCAGCATCACTAAGAAAAGCATAACAAGTTTGCATCATCAAGCTGCTCATTTTTATTATAGATGTCATCAAACCTTTTGTACTTCCTTGGATTAATACTTGAACTTGCTGAAGGTGAAATTATTTATGATGATCCTCGGGATTCTGCATGTGGTGAGGTTGGTAGAGTAGCTTCAACTTCTTGAACAATTAGTTCTTCATCTTCAACATAAGGAAGAAAATCATGTGAACCTTCCTTTTATGAACTCTAGTCCCATGCCTTTTCTTCATCAAACTCTACGTCTCTGCTAGTCACAATCTTTCCATTGCCTGGATTATACAACTTGTCACCTTTTTTCTTCTCATCATATCTAATTAAAAAAAACTTCTAACTTCTATTATCTAATTTGGATCTTTCTTGCTTTAGAACATGCATATAAGTAACAAATCAAAAAACTCGCAGATGTGATACATTTAGTTTCTGTTTACTCTATCCTTCTTGTTGAGTAACATTATTCAAACTCTTAAATGGACTTTTATTGCAAATATATATTGCATAAGCAAGTACTTCAGCCCAAAATTCCTATGGCATATTTTTATTTTTCAACATTGATCTAGCCATGTTCAAGATGGTACGGTTCTTCCTTTCAACAACTCCATTTTATTGAGGTGATCCAGGAACTGTTAAAAAATGAAGAATTCCATGTAATTCACAAAAAATCTGAAATTTATTATCTGTGAACTCTCCTTCTTTATCAGTCCTTAGGGATTTAATTTTATGCTCGCTCTCTTTTTCAACAGCTACTTTAAATCTTTTAAAAGCATTAAAAGCCTCATATTTATTTTTCAAAAAGTAAATCCAAGTCTTTCTATTGTAGTTATCAATAGATAGCACAAAATAAGAACTTATGCCTAATGATTGAGGTTTGATAGAACGACACACATCTGCATGAATAATTTGGACTGGCTTAGTGGCTCTTAAGATTGATTGCTTCTAAAAACTCTTTCTTGAATGCTTTCTAAGTAGATATGCTTCACACAGTTGATTAGAATGATTAATTATTAGAATTCCCTTCACCATTTTCTTTTCTCCAAAATCTTCAAACTTTCAAAATTTAAGTGGCCAAATCTCATATGCCAAATCCATGATGAATCTTCCACACAAGTCATTAAACATACAGATTCAGGTATTCGTAAGTCCAATTTAAACATTCGGTTATTTTTCATAGCAACCTTCACAAGCAAATCACCATTATGATTCTTCAGCCAAAGCATATGACATTCCATAATAATTTTGCAACTGGTCTTTATAAGTTGTCAAATGCTCAAAATATTACTTCTTAATTTGGGAATGTAATAAACATCATGGACAACTTTATGACTTTTATCTTTTGCTTGAAATAAGATAGTCCCTTTGCCATTGATCTCCACTTTTGTAATATTACCAAAGTGTACATTGCTTGTTACTTTGGTGTTCAAATCCACAAACTTGTTTTATCACCCTTCAAGTGATTACTAGCTTTATTATCAAGGTACTATGTGTCCTTCTCTCTTACAATTTCTTCCTTAAAAGAAAGAAATAAGGTTGGCTCTTCTAGATCCTTAACATGCTCTACAAGTTTTGTTTCTTCCTCTATACCTTCAATTTGACACTCCTAAGAGTAATGGCCAATCTTGCCATAAGAGTAGCACTTTACTTGAGTTTTGTCATTTTTTTTATTATATCCCCTATAGTAACCTCTTCCTATTCCTCTTCCATGGCGCCTTTGGAAATTTTGATTTCTATTTCCATTTGGATAATTTTGGTCATTTCATCCTTGACCGTGCCAACGTCCACATCTATATCCGCGACCTCTTCCACGTGGTTGTTCATGACCACCTCTAGCAAAAGAATTTCCTTTGGATTTGAAAGAGAATTTTGATAGCAAGGCTTGCTTATCTTGCTCTTGCTTGCCTTGATTCATTCTCTCCTCATGGGCTTGCAATGACCCACTCAATTCATCAATTGTCAAAATCTCCAAGTCCTTAGACGCTTTAATGGCAACCGCTACATGATTGAACTTCGCGTTAAGAGAGCGTAGAATCTTCTCGACCACAAGAACATATTGCACTGTTTCCCCAAGTCTCTTTATATTATTCACCACTGCCAAGACTCTTGTAGTGTAATTAGTTATAGTTTCACTCTCTTTTATAAAAAGTGATTCAAACTCAGCCCTTAGAGTTTGAAGTCAAACCTTCTTTACTTTATCAACTCCTAAAACAAAATTTTGAAGAGTCTCCCATGCATTCTTAGACGTAGTGTCACTAGCAATTTTCTCAAACATGTCATTATCCAAACCTTGATGAATGATGGTGAGTGCACATTGATATTTCTTTCTCTCCCTTTCTAAAGCTTGTCTTTAGGTTTGATTTAGTGTTTCTTCATTTTGTGGCTCCTCAACACCTTTCTCAACTACATCCCACACTCTTTGAGAACCAAGGATGGCTTTCATTCTAATTGACCAATTTTCATAATTGGTTTTATTGAGTTGTGGATATTGGAAAGAAAGAGAGGTTACTCTTGATGCCATTCTTCACTTTTATAGCTCTGATACCAGTTTATTGGATGTGGATGGGCACCCACAAAATTTACACACACTCAAAAGGAAGAGAAGAGATACTAAAAATTATATATATTTTTTATTCTCTGAAAATTGCTTGAATACAATTTAACATTCATAGGCTATTTATACTATAATTTTGTACTAAAAATATATATTACTTAAGATAGTAAAATAAATCTCCTTCATAAACTTTAAACAATAATAGTTATAAACAATATTAGTTATTTAAACTTAACACAAACTAAATATAGATATATTAGTTTCAAGTTTAATATCTAACAAAAATAATTTCTGATGGGAAATTCTTGCCTATACTAGGCATATTACATCAAACGGTAAATATGCGTCTAATTTTTATTGACTAAGTGTAAATCACTTGGTTAAATGTGTCACAATTTTTACCCTAAAATGTAATACATTTAGTGCAGGTAATAATCTTTCTTTAAGGAAATATTGAGAAATTTCAAATAGGTTAAGAGAAATTTTTAAGTGAAATCATGAGTGTTTTTCTTTTTAGATAAACATGAAATTTTATTGATTGAGAAAATTAGGAAAAACTTAGCAAAGGAATGCAACTACACCAAGACCAATAGGACAACCCACACAACACCCAACCTAAGCAAACCAATGCAGATACAAAATTGATCAATACTTGTAAACATGATTTTCCAGCATCCTTAGAGAAACTTGCGGATTTGAAAGTCAATGGCTGAATTAGCAATGAGCGATGATGTATGAATCCCAAGCAATAGCTGATGTAGGATCAGCTTCAGTAAAAATGTATTGGATGCTATTAGTTGGAGATATAAGAGATTAAGTTAATGAGCTTGTAGAATGGCTCAAAATGCTGCTCCAATTGAGCAGGAGAAACGACAGGTGAATTGACCTTCTCAATCTCACCAAAATCATAAGCTCATTATTAGTACTGTTGAAGTCCTCTCCACTCTCCGGGTGCCAATAAGTCAAAAGTTTGAATTCCAACTTCAGTTCAATTAAAAAGATACCTGTTGCTTAGAAGTAATAAAAAAATCAGTATATTTGTCATTGGTACTTAGAATCATAAAACAAAAGCAGCATCAGATTGATTATTGATACCTGCAGAAAGGCAGTCTCCAAAAAAAATGAGACTGATGATTTGCTGAAACCTCTTCATCTTAATGTCATAGCAATGTACATTTGCCCTAGAACCAACATTAGTTCATCAGCTATAACAATTTACTTGATTTCATGTTGTCCATTTTAGAAGCACGGACTGATTTAACATAAAATGCCCAAATGATCTTATATTCACAAAATACATATAAAAGAGAAATTTGCATAGTACTTATAATGATAATGAATTTGCATCCAAATTTGAATTGTGCTTGCTTTTATTTAAAAAAAAAAGATAAGATAAGATCAAAAAGAGAAGAAATGTTAAAAAAATAATGTACCTAAAGCTTGATAAGCAATTTGGTAGTACTTTCTGCTTTTTTTTATTTTTGTTTTGAAACTTCATATGTATTACCTATTGAGAATGATTACTTTTCCTTTCTTTTGAAGAGCGTCGCTGGAGGGATTCAAAGGATGACCCAAAAGAAAGGGCAGTGAACAAATCATCAAATAATGATTCACGATGCTTTCTTTAAGATGGAGATGATAAGCTAAGGAGGATGATCACAGAGTCTGGCATCATGATGCTTTCTTCAAAATGGAGGCTAAGCCAGCAGCCCCTATTAGGAAAAGACCTGCATTTAGGGAGAAGAAAATTCCAGTAGAATCTTAGAAACATTGAGAAAGCAACTACTGAGCCTATCAGGCCAAGTTATCCTATTCGTCATGTATCAGAAAGTTAAAAGAGGGACGAAAGAGATCGCAATGCCCACCATTTTGACAGGTCTAGGAGTTCAGTTTATAGTGACAGAAAAGACTTGCAGAGGGGTGGCTTTAGGGAAAGATATGGTAGTGGTGGTACCAATTATAAAGAAAGAGAGGGACTTAGTGGACGGTGAGGTTATCGCCCAGGTGGTACTCAAGCAGAAAAATGGAAGCATGATATGTTTGATGAGGCTAATAGGAGTTCAACCACAAAAGAATGAGGAGGATCAGATTACAAAAGTTGAAGCACTCTTGATCTTATAGTTGCATGTTCTTGATCTGCCTAATGCAATGTCTGTTTGTTCATGTCAAAGCATAAAATTCACCGTAGTTATTTTAGATTCTCGGAGATTTTTGAATACAAGATTGGAATTGGAATTTTCTTGTTTGAATGATTTATCTATGAAACTTTGTTGAATTGACCAACTTGTTCAGTGACATGACATTGCCTTACGCTTTTTGATGTTCTATAGATATGGCTAACTGTCTCCCTTTGATGCTTACTCTTGTAGGGCTAGATGCTCCACTTTAACGTCTTTAGCGTATATGATGGAAACAAAGTACAAATTTGTGTATTATACTGTCACAAGTAATAACTAGTAAACACACAACATTTTGTTTTGCAAAGCAATGCACATGAAAGAGTTTCGAGCTCTATTGCATATCTCAAACGTGCATTCAAAATGTTTTTTAGCATACAAAACGGTTACCTATGTACCATTTTCACTTTTGTAACACATCAGTTCCCTATTTTAAAAGTTCCTACATGTTAGAGTGAAGGCTAAGCCATTGCAAACTTCAAAGCCGTGTGACTGAATGTTCGTTGTGTAGTACTAGCTCAATAGGAAAACATTGGTGCAAGAAAAGATTTTGGAGATTTTTGCAGCACCCTATTGCTTTCTCCACCTATCTTTGCAAACTTCACAGCTCTTAACTAGGGATTTCGACTGGTGTAAGAGCTAGCTGAATTTGTTGAGGGTTCAATTTCTGTTTTGCACCTCATGTGCTTTATGAGATGCTAGTTGCTAAAGAATGTGCATCAGTAATTGCAAACACAATTTAAAATTTCAAAAATCCCTCGCTTGCTAAAAATATATTTAAAACACATTTTAGTAACTCACTTTACAAATGAAACAAAACATTACAGTCCCTTCTAATTTTAGGGAAGAGAGCTGTAACACCCCATTCTAAGAGACTAAACACTCTAGAGTTTCTTAAAAACCTCAACAATTTGCATTCTAAGCAAATAATAAACTTTCAACATTCTATTAGAAGACGTAGAGTACCAAATACACATGTATTAGCTAAACAACAAGCTTAACTATTATAACAATATATATATATATATATATATACATATATGTATGTATACATGTGGACATTCTTATAATCACTAAACTATACAACCTATTCTATTCAAAAGATAAACAACACATAAGAAACCTATATGTTGGCTCAACCTTGGCTCTAGTATAGAGGAT
>CATIWM010280598.1:0-25304 GCA_949671775.1 Mallotus repandus
ATCCTTATTTTTTTTATTTTTAATTTTTTTCTTATTTTTTTAATCATAGTTTTTTTCTTTTTAGTTATTATTTTGGGTATATATATATATATATATATATATATATATATCTTTCAGAGATTATAATTAACATATTTAAATTATTAACTTATATTAATTTTAATAAATAATTAAAGTTTCAGATTTTCTAGAAAAATATTTTGTAATATAAATTTGTGTATATATATATATATATATATATTAGGCTGATATTATTTTATTCATTTTGTACAAGAAAAATAAACTAAATTATACAAATAATAAAATAGAAAATAAATAAAAAATATTTCAAGTTTCATGCATTTAAAAAATGATGGGCAGTTGGATTCAAATTAATCGATATGCATATATCAACTATTTTTATTTATTTTTTATTTTAATTAATTGAATACAATTATGTTTGAAATTTATTACTCAAGACCAACTATTTCTTTGATAATTTTTCTAACAATATATACTTACTCAAATTATCATACTTAGATAATGTTTTGAGTTTCATATACTTATAATATTCGAATGATATACTATTTTGATTGTATCATATACGAATAATATTCAAAAAATATATTATTTTTAAGTATCATTCTTTATCACTTCTTAAACTTGTGTAACAAAAATTTTAATTAATAATTTTTGTTAATTTTTAACACAATTGGAAAATCCCAACTTTTAATTATTTAACACAAAAATACTCTCTTTTTCTATTAATTTAGACATCTTTAACTTGTAAATCAAAGAAGCATTCTTTGATGGGAAATGTAAATAAAAAATACTCCCTTTTTCTATTAAGTAAAATGGTACATGTCACGAAGAGCGACATGTACAATTCCGTCGCTACTCACGACATGTACCATTTTACCCCTGTTTATGTTTTTTTTTATAAATTACATTAAAAATAAATTTTAATCAAAAAAATATTTACAAACTAGACATGTTTAAATCATAGCACAACGAATTCACCCAATTCATTTTAGGTTTTAGATTTCACCATTTCAATTATTTTTAAAATAAAATAAAATTTTCAAAAAAAAATTAATTAAAAAATTATTTACAAGCTATAGTATTTAAATCATGGCACGACGGGTTCACCCAGTTCAATTTAGGTTTTAGATTTCCTTATTTTAATTAATTGTTAAAAAAATTTGAGCTTCAGATACCTATAACATTCAGATGATATATTGTTTTGATTGTATCATATATGAATAATATTCAGAAAATATACTATTTTTTCTCGTATAAAAAATGATATTTGATGTAAATGACCTCCTTTTTTAGGGCATTTTTGTAAAGTACCATTTTTGTTATTAAAAGAAGTTGTAATAAATTAAACACTAACTAATTCAATATGTCACACTCTTCATCTTCTCCAAGAAAAATTCATTTCAAAACATTGGCTCAGCCTACCACAACAACACTCAATCTTACACCTACTAACAAATAATGTTTAATTATTTCCCATGTGAAATATGAACGAAATAATAAGAAAATGACATGACACAAATTTCTTTTTCTTTTTTTTGGCCAAATTTGTAGTAGAATATAATATTCAGATAGTATACTATTTTTTATGAGTTTGAGAAGCTGTTTTAATTTTCAGCTACTGTTTTAAGTTTCAGATACGAATAAAATTCAAAAAATATACTTTTGGTGGAGAAAAATATTTGAATAATATTCAGATAATATATTTTTTTAGTATCAGATAGGATTTTAAAGTTTCATATAGATATAATATTAAGATAATATACTATATTTATGAGTTTGAATATTGTTTTGATTTTCAGATACCGTTTTTATTAATTGAGAAAATATACCATATATATATAGACACACACACATGGATGGATTAAACTATTTACATATTTTCGTTTAAATCTATTGTGTTAAACCTCATCGACTTAAAAAAAATTATTTTAAATTAATAAGTGATAAAAAATTTAGTTTTAAATGACAATTTGGGTTATAAAACACGTCTAAGTATTAGGTTAAATCTCATGAGGGGTTTTAGTTTATTTTTAATAATTATTTATGATATTCAGTAGTTATAATGACTTTAACTATTTCATATCAAACAGACTTTATACGAGACAAAACTCTTTCAATTTCAGTTTTTTCATAAATAGAACTTAAATTTAAAATTCTATTTTGGAGTATTCTGAGACAATTTGTAGATTAACTAGTCTTAATCCTTTAATTGTCATAAGTTACTTCAAAGAAGGACCAAGAGCAATATTGGGCAGACAGAAACATACCGTATAGATACATATCAGTTCCTGAATTTTTACAAAAACTCAAGCAATTCCATATAAGGATGCAACTCAAAAATGAACAGTTAGTTCCTTTTGACAGGGCTCAAAGCCACAGAGGCTTTAGCCTTCATAACATACTCAATTTTGAAACTAGAACTGCTCAAAGCTTGTTGGTCAGGAATACTATGTAACTATGGTCTATGTGATTCTAGATCAAGGACCAAAATTTATGTTTGTTTCATGTTGATTTTTCCTTTATGAGTTGTTCCTACACTATATTGATTATAAAATTAAGAGCAAATTACATCAACCTCTCCGAGGTTTGACCTAATTAACACTTGTCTCCCTCTTGTTTGAAAATTGAATATTTACCTCCCTCAATTATGATTCCGTTAACAAATAAGGACATCTGTTGGGGTTTACAACAAAATTGACGTTAGTCTTCAAAATTGGTTAACCAAAGCTATGATTTTTTTTAAAATACCAAAATTGACCCTATGTGAAACATTATTGTTTCTTTGAAACGACTTCTTCTTCTACCTCATTAGCATATATTCTGATTCGGCCAGAAACAACAATGAGCAAAGCGTGTTAATTTATCTCATGAACAAAATTTAACACCACTCGCCACTAAAATTTGACGTCAGATTTCTAAAGACTTTACTACTTTTAGAAGAAATAGAGTCGACTCAATATCCATCCACAACCCAAATGAAGTGAAAAATAATGTTTTGGTTCCATGTTTTGAATTAAGTTGGCAAATGGCAAGTTGAACAATTCTCATGGCAAGTGAATTGAGTAATTAAACTAAATGGGAATGCAACAAAGGAGGAAACTAACCAAAAACACTAAGAAACAAGAAGCCCATCCTAACAAACAATAAGACAAACTACACCAAGAAAGACACTCAACAAATTGAATAACTCTAAGCAGTTGGTACTTTATTTACTTCGTGGACTTATAAGAGATTGAAAGGAGCCTTCTTCTCTTTGGTATGTAGAGATAGTGGCCAGCTTCACACATGGCTTTTCCAATTCAACAAGAGTAATCAACATTAAAGACACACGCTTTTGTCTGCTTTACTATTAAGGAAGCCAAATATTGGCATGCAGAGGGTCCATCAACACACAGAGTCCAGCCTCAAAAAGCAAAAAAAGAAAAAAATTAAAATCATCGATTCATAGCAGCTCAATAATAAGCTTTGATTCCATCCGAACTTATTGTTCATGCATCAATAAAAAACAAGATTAAAATCCAAAAAAAATCAAAATCCATCAAACAATAGGACCAACAGAAATGACACTCTTTGATACGAAGAACAAGAAGATGACAACATCATCATCACATTTCAATTGAAGACAGTGGTGAGGAGGAGAATGGTGACCTTCCAAAAGCGCAAGAAGAATCAGTGTTGAGCAGTGAAACGGTGGCATCGATAGGGATTTGAGCTTGGGGATTTTTTTTAGCTGTTTAGCTCTGTCTCCACCTTGTTAATTTGGGGATATTTGTTTTGTAGGAAATTTAGTCTTTTAACATACCACTTAATCGAAAAATGACAAACCCTAACAGAATTCCTTAATTGTTAATTAAATCATAATTGAGGGAGGTAAATATTTGATTTTCAAAAATGAGGGAAGCAAGTGTCAATTAGGTCAAATCTCAGGGAGGTAAATGTAATTTACTCTAAAATTAATACTATTTACGCATTGTTTGGAATTTTACACCATTATACTGTTGTTGATTTTAGTTCTAATTTTGTTCAGAATTTGAGTGAAAAATAAAAACAAAACATGAAAAAAAATCATATATAGCTTTTGCTTAACAAGAAAAGAGAAGCCCAATTCAGATAATCAAAATCCAATTTAATACAAACCCAAGAACACATGAAGTTTAGTCCCAGAGATGAACTGCAAGTTCAGGAAGGCAAACACGAGGAAGAACCAGAAGCACCTCCAAAAAGCTCCATTTCTAAAACTATTGTTATTATTGCTAAAAATCAGTGAATACCCATATCAAGCTTGCAATAAATAAGTTGTTGCCATCTATTTATATACAAGTGTAACTATAAAGAAAGAGAAACAAAATTGAAACGAAATCCCCTAAAGTCTTGGCTCTCAATGCTACCATGTCAGCATAGTATTAGTGCCCATAACGATAGCGGCAAGTCTATCCAATAATACCTAGAAGCAAAAGAGGAAGTAACAAGTCCCTTATTGGCATTGAAAGTTGTTGCCTATGATGCACAGAAACGGATACAGGGAAACGACATTTCATAAAAATATAGGAAACGGAAACGTGGGGGAAACGCGTAAATATTAAAAATATAGGGGTATATATATAAATATACAAAATTTATTATATATATAATAAATTATATATATTTATATATATATACAAAAATAAAAATAAATGTTATTAATATTTAAATTAGGTTCAATATTCAATATTATTTTTGATCAAGTCATAAAATTAATAAAATAATAATGTGATTTAACAAGAAAAAACTATTAGTAATTAATAATAACATAATATTATTTTATTGTCAAGAACATGAATTAATAATAACAACAAGCAAATTAATAATTAATTAAAAATAAAAAATAATACTATTTAACAAATAAAAATACAATTAATAATTAATAATTAACAAGTAAAAATAATACTAACTCAATGTCTTTATGTTGCTAAGCCTGGCCCCATACCCATTGTAAAAGATTAATTTTGTTAAGCCCGATGTAAAAGACTACAAACAATACCAAAATAACAAAATTAATCCCAAACCCAAGCTAATTAAGATCACCGAAAAACAGAAACAAACATTGTAAAAGTTGAAAAGAAGATGAAGAGGACGATAATAGAGAGGACTCCTTTTTTCTCTTCTTGTTGATGGACTGGAGATAAAAGCTATCTGTAGGAAGATCACTGTAAAGTCGAACAGAAGGTGAGTTTAATTTTTCTTCACTTGGATTTGGTTTCTTACTGTGGAAATGGCTTTTGGAGAAGGAAACACGTATCCAATTTTTTATAATTACAGAAACATGCCCAGGGACCTTTTTTTACGTTTCCATTTTCAAAACATATCAGAAACGGAGGAACGCCAGTGGAATGCCATTTCCGTGCATCGGAGACGTCTCAACTCTTAGCCATCAAATAATAAAATCAAAGAAGAGTTGTGCTTCATGAGTAGAGAAGAGAAGGGGAAAAGCTTCTGCAATTAATTCTCAAATCAAATCAAAGAAGAAGAAAAAGAAGAAGAAGAAGAAGAAGCAACAATAGCAACAACAACATATCTGATCTGTTGGAGAAGAAGAAGCAATTAGAGAAAGGAAACGAAAAGAAACAACGAAGAAAAGACGCAAAGAAGAAAGGAAAAAGAAAAATACACGTGTAATTTTTAAGAAAGTTAGGACACGGGTGTAATATTTTGAAAAAAAAGGGACAGTTTGATCAAAATGAGATCCATTTTCTAGGTACTTTTGTAAGAATTCCTTAAAATAATGGATGATCAAGTGTACTCTCTCGTCTCTACTGCTTCTTTGGCCCATCTCAGTGTAACACTGTAAATTGCATTTCTGTCCATCTTAAAAACCCATTAACTTTGTTGTCTTATAATGCTGAGACCTGCTACCCAATCAAGGTGTTCGTGAAATTGTTTATTTATAAGTTTATACCTTTGAATTTTTTAAATTACTTAAAATTACTTGGTTGTTACTTGTTACTAATTAAATGTTAAACATAAATAAGAATTCAATTAACTAGAATCTTCTTTTTACTAAGATTGTTGGAAAAATAAACTTTTCAAATGTTTCTTAATATGATTGTAGGAAAAATAAACTTTTCAATTTTTTTTATATATGATATTCACATTTTAAACTTTTTTTTAAGTTGAATTTTTAACATATTTCCATAGAACAAGCAAACTTTAACCAAAATTTTACTGGGTATATTGGAGGACTAATATTCTTCATATATTTACTTCTCAACAATTTTTCTAGGTTAAGATTGATATTATATGAATTGGTGAAGATAATTTAATATTTACACTAAAAATTTGTGTTTTTTTACTCCTTTACTTCTTTTTTCTTTTTTGGGCCACATTTGTATACTTTGCTCATTATGTTAGAAATGACAATGTTGTATATGCATTTCTTAATATATAATTTTTAATTGAGATCATATTCCAACCAATTTTATGTGAACCTTGATGAGTTCCATATTTGACACGGTGCCGAAGCCACACCCTCATAATAGGTGTATAATATTTAGGAATTATAATGTATACATTTGATGGAAAGTGGAGAACTAATTAAACAAAAGGTGCTTGGAAGCCGACCCACCTGATGATATTTAGAATTCTGCAACTTTAAGACTGACCCACCACCCACTATGGTTTTTTGACTTGCATTCAGAGAAGGAAAAGAAAAAAGTAACAATTTACCTAACAGAATAACAAAATGGGCAGAGTCCTCTTTTCTTTTTATCCTGACATTACTAAATCATCACTAACCAGTTGAGACATATTGCATGGTGTAGACAGCTTAACCTACAATACTCATAAACGCATTCAAGATTCAAGTACAGCCCAGTTTGCACTATTCCTTATTAAAGGGGAGGAGTAAATAGATTAATGGTTGAAGTGTGTATTAAGTCACAGAAAGTTATTTGAAACTTAAATTTGGCTCGGTTTGTTGTACGATGCATTTATTTTTCCATTTTAATAAAAAAGAAATTTTTGCTTATATATTTTTGCCTAAACATTTAAAATACCCATTAATTTTTCTATTAGTTGTGGTGTATATATTTTGAAGTAAATAAACACCTCTCTAAATAATAAGCGTAAAATTTGGTGAATAATTTATAATAAAGTGTAAAATGTAGTAATAATGGAATGATAATTTTGCATAAAAAAAGTACATTTAAATTTTTTTTTAAATCTGGAGTTAACAATCATAGAAATCATAGAACCAAAAAAAATTTAAAAAATAAAATAAAAGTTTCAATCCTATAAGGGGCATTATCTATATTCAATGAGGGTTTGTTTGATTCAAATGAATTTTATAAAATTTTGTGAAATTCATTTGCAAATCCAAATAAGTGTGTTTGGTTTAAATAAAAATTTTGTAAAATTCATTTTAAATTCCAATTTTTTAATTTTGTGGAATTGTTTGAAACTAAGTCAACTATTATTAATGAAGTATGTTTGGTTTAAATGAATTTGGAATTCATTTGAAAATGAATTCTATTTGGAATTCAATTGGAAATGAAGTCTTTGTTTAGTTCAATTCCATCAAAAAATTCATTTCATTTGGAAATGAATTCTAAATGGAATTCATTTGCAAATGAAATTTTATTAATAAAGTGTGTTTAGTTTAAATGAATAGTTTATGGAATTCATTTGAATGAATTCAATATTTTATTATATTGTGTTTGATATAAATTTTAAATTCAAATTTTTGTCAAAAGTACCCTTTTAAATATAAAGATGCTTTTTGAAAAAAAAATGAGGGGTATTTTAGTCATTTAAAAATATAGACTTAAAATTTGTGGAATTCATTTGGAAATTCCAACTATTTTTATAGAATTTGGCTTAATTATAATCAATTCCACAAATTTAAAATTTTGAAATTGCAAATGAATTTCAAAATTTTATGAAATTTATTTATATCAAACACACTCGAAATGAATTTTTTAATAAAATTGAACCAAATAAAAGAGTGAAAGTTATCATGGAATAAGTTTAGTGGGTATTATATTGGTTTCTCTCCCTCCTCATCTCTCAATTTATAAACAAACAATAGATGGGCTCAATTTTCATCTGGAAAATACTTCTTTTCTTGTGATAACATATGGTAAATAAATTTCGATGTATATGTACTGTGCATAAGAAGGAGAACTCCATTGCATGGACTGGCAGTTGATACTAGTTTAAATTGGTCTTGATAATTTTTTATCCGGAGGTGTCCTTGGAGCTCAGTCGTACAAGCCACACGGAGAGTTAGGAGAAGGCCCCATGATGAAGTCAGTCAACTGCGCTTAAATGAGAGAATTGGAGAATTTAAACTTAAAAAAATATTTTGCTTACCTTGTGTGGCTTGATATACTATTTATTAATATCAAGCGGAGATTTTTTCGCTCCTTTTTTTCTTTTCTTTTTTTAGAATTTTAAATTGTATAATTATTTTTGTTGAAAATATCTATTCTTTTATTAATTACGGCTACTAAACTACTCTTTTTTTTTCCTTATTTTCTCCAAGATTTACCGTTTAATGTTCGAAATTCTAAAACTACTTGTAATTGAGTTTACTTTTTTTTTTTGCGTTAAAAATAAAATTTAATACAGTCAGCTATTATTTTTATAAGCACTCTCTATTTTTCTAACTTTTAACTTGTCTAAGTGGTTGTAAAATTTGCATCAATTATGAAAATGATAAATTTTTTATTTTTTATGAAGAGTTCTTTTTTGATATCATATGAACATAACTTTTTTTTTATTTTTCTTATCATCATTTAAAAAAATAATATTAAAAATAAAATTATGTGAATAAAAATATGATTATAGAAATTCAACAAGAATTCATCATATAAAAAAGTAGTGTTAAGAGTTTACCAAATATAATTGAAATCAATTTGTTTGTAAATTTAGAGCAATTATATCTCAACTGTTAGAACAGTGGGTATTTGAATGACTTTGAGGCATGAGAATCACCATCTTTAAGGTATTAATTGTCCTCACTAATTTGCTATAAGGTTAAAGTAATATACATGCAAGATACAACAAAACCTAGAATTTACATATAGCAAGTTCAGTAAATTTTGTAAAGAACTTCACGTTTTAGTCGGGAGAAAATATAGAGAAAATAGGAAAGAAAAAAAGATATGTTAATTTGCACCACAGTTGTCACATATAACAGTACTATGCAGTTAATAAACAACCTTTTGAAAGGTTGCAACTGTTAAAAATAATAATAATAATAATAATTAAAAAAAACTGCAGGACACTTATATTATTTCTGTGCCTGTGCCAAGTGCCATCATTAAACTATAAATATGTATATATGTTTATATATTTATATAATTATTGTTCAATGTATTTTGCCACCAAATTTGAAATAAATTTGGTTTCCCTCCATTTTTTACTTAAACCAATAGTACCTTACAAATTAAGGGACATTAAACCCTTTACCACAAATAATGTGGGATAACCTTTTCATCCACCGACTAATATACTAATTATATATAACATTCCCCCACTTAGCTCTAATTGAATTAAACTACAAAAAATCTCTTTGATAAATATAACACTTACTTTTCTATTATTAATATGTAATGACACTTTAGTAGAAATTAAAATTACACCACTTTATTTGATGAATTTTTGTTGAATTTTTTTATAATTGTATCTTTAATTATGTAATTTGGTTTTTATAGTTTTTAAAAATTTATCATAAGAAAAATAAAATTAAAATAATGTGCATATGATATTGAAAAAAAAATCTTCATAAAAAGTAAAAAAAAATATATTTTTATAATTGGTGCAAGTTTTGCAATGATTTAGATAAGGTAAAAGGTAAAGAGTACTTATAAAACAAATTGATAATGCTAAATTTTTTCTAGCATAAAAAAATGATGTAAGCTCAAGTATGAGAAGTTTTATAATCTGCCTGCCCGCCTTGGGATGAATTGGTTCATCCACGGGGCAAGGCACCAAAAGGGGATAAGTTCGAATCAAACCCCTTGGACAAAAAAAAAAAGTAGTTTTATAATCTTAAATTTAGGGTTAAATATTTTGGTGACCCAATTGTGCAATAATTTCACTTTGGGTACTAATTGTTTTTGAGAGAAAAAGATGAATATTTCATTCAATGAAGATAAAAAAATATATCTTGATGAACAAATAATATAAATAAATCACAATAAAAAAAGTATCAAAATGAATATATTTGGTCAAATAAAACAAAATCACGTTTGGAGTTCCCTTCTCTTAAAAGGGTTAGAATAGGTTTTCACTCCTAGTAGCGATTAGGGTTCCCTTCTAGGGTTTGTTTCATCACAAGTTTATCTTTGTTCTAATCTTCTTTCATCATCACTTTCCATTCTACCTCCTATTTTAGGCATAAAATTTTCTTTATCTTTGGACTTAGTGTCCTAGTAGGCGTAAAATTTTCTTTATCAAAAATGTTTTGCTACTATTTCATTATCACTTTTAAATGAAAAATGAAAGCTCTGTTAAACTTTATTTATTTTTGTGTTATTTTGCTAATATGTTCACCGTGTTTGTTGTCAATAACTTTCTATTTTGCACTCTTTCATGTCTACTCAATAGAGGTAAGCAAGTATGGAAGATTTATTTGTGCAAAAGTCCATGTTGGGCCCTTGGGGGGAGGGGCTGGGCTAATAAAAATTTAGAGGAAAATTGAAAAATTAATAGGAAAATAAAAGGTGATTTAGGAAGAATGAATATGGATAAGAATAAGAATAAGAAAGAGAATTGACACCAAAAATATTTAAGAAGTACGAATTATAACCAATTATACGTTTCCACCTAACTTATCCCCAAGTTAGAATTTTTAACCCCACACCAATCTATTAATTTAGATTATTTACAATTAAAGTTTTTCAAAACTCAACTCAAACTTTCATAACTTGAGTTTTCAAGACTAACTCAAAACCTTTACAATAAGTTACTTTTTAAGGGATCAACAACAACCCAAAGAAAAAGAACCTCACTACCCACTTCTTCAACCCCAAAGAATTAGTAGAAAAAAGAATTCTAAATATATCACTCACCAACCTCTCATAAGAAGAATACACACAAACTTAAAAAGAGTTTGGTCACAAATAAAAAATATACAAAGATAAATTGTGAAAGAAATAAATTTAGCTCAATGACTTTTGCATAATAATTTTGCTCCACACAGTCTCTAACTCTTCAAATAATGTTTTGAGCTTGTATTTGTAATGGAGGAGCCAAATGATAGTTTTTGGAGCTTTGATTTTCATCCCCAACTCTTTTCCATCTTCATTTACTATTTTTTGTCACTTTTTGTAGAAAAAAATATGCTTACGATAGTAATATACCATGTCACGATCGTGACCTTGAGTTTTGTAACTATTGGAGATCTACAATAGTCGTTATAAGAGTTGCTCAGACACACCAATGACGCTCATGATCCATGTCATGACCATGATATACTATTTCACGATCGTGATATACCATGTAATGATCTCGACCATGCCCATAAGCGTCACTGCCACTTTCATGACATGAATTCAACTCTTATTTGGCTTATGATGCTCCTCATGATTGTGACCAAGATTATGACTCTCAAATGATTTTATTTTGACACTAAAACTTCACCAATTGAGCATGGACTAAAACCTAACTAAAATATACACTTGAGCACACATATTAATGGACTAAAATTGATTGCTAAAGTTAAAGCTAAAGGTAATTAAATATTGGTCATGCAAAGGTCAAACATCCATGCATGCAATTCTGATTACATGAGATTGAAAGGCTTTTGTACTTGATTTAGGTGATGATAATAACCCTTCTTAGCTAGTAAAAGACCTGTTATACTTGGCAGGCACATTATGGAAAAATCTTTCTTATAACTCTTATACTTTGATGGATACTATAAAACTGCTGGTGATTTGTGGGAAATGGGGAAATAACTTATTTTTGTTTCACTTTGTTGGCAAAAATGATAAAGAACGAGTCATTCAAAATGAACCACGACAATTTAACAACCATATTTTCTTACTAAAGGAGGTGGTGGGAGATGAGTAGCCTTATATGGTAGAATTTTCTTCTGCAACACTGTGGATTCGAGCTTATGATTTGCCTCTAAGATGCATGAATGAAAGCACTTTAATTATTTTGGCAAAAAATGTAAGGAAGCTAGTTATGGTGGACAAAAAAAGATAAATATAGGATTACAATTTTTGAGGTTTAAAGCTAAAGTGAATGTTAATAAGCCTTTATTGATAGAGATAACAAGACATATATATATTGTCTAACCTTTCATCACTGAAAACTACTTTGTTATCATTTAATCTACTAACAAAACAATTCTTAGGATAAAAGGTTACTTTAAGTCCCATGTTACAAAGTTGACTAATACTAAGAAAATTATATTTTAAACCATCCATAAGCAAAAAATAAAGTATAGATAGGGATTGAGGGATACTAATTTTTCAATTCCAATTATCTTCCCTTTGGCATTATCTTCAAAAGTTACATATGCACCCTTTTTGGCTACAAGGGAAGTGAATTGGTCCTTATCATCCGTCATGTGCCTTGAGCATCCACTATTTGGATACCACTTGCTTTTGCTCTTGGTAGACTTGAGGCACACTTGCACATAAGAAATTAGAACATGTTTGTGAACTCAAACCTTAATTGTCACATCCTGTCTCATTTAGCCCAAGGTGGACAGTTAGTATCTTATCTCGTCTCACTTAGCCCGAGATGGACACTAGAGCTTACTCTTCCACACTCTTCAAATCATCTTTATTAAAATTAAATAAACTTCATACTTAGCATTTTATTTAGATATAAATATTTATATAAACATAAGTCGAGTTCACATTCAAATAGTAGTAAAGATTAAGTTAACAATAGTTTTGAATATAATTTACATTAACATGTCTATAAAATTTTTAAACTTAAACTATACAATATTATGGTCACTAAAATGAGAGCAACACCAAAGCAACGTTGTTAGACCAACCTTAAATAATCTATCTACAAAACTCCATAGGATGAATGGTTGACTATCAAGCTCTACTATCTGGCAAGATTTTAAAAATAGATAAAAATGAGTACAAAAATACTCAGTGAATAGATATTACAAGCATAAAACAATTTAATTAGCTAAATACATTAAACTTCTAAAATTACCAAAAACCATAGCATTTATAATCAAAATATGTCTGATTAAATATCATGGCCATTCTTACCTTCAAGTCATAATGCAATTTCTTTTAAAACATCAAATTATAATTCACTTAAAACTTCACCCATTCTTGCTTTCAAACTTATGCTAAGCTTAGCCAAGTGAAACACATGCATTTGTAAACATTAATAAAACCTTTTATATGTATTAATCATCCCTATAAAAAGCATCACAATCGGGCCACAATGTACATGCCATCACTAACTCACTCTCTAGGTGCACTTGAAGGCTAACCCTTCTACTACATTAGCTCGGAATGACCCTTCTCCCTTCACCATCCTGCAATTAAGTGCCCTTTTATCTATTGTTCAATAGCAACTAACAAAATCTCAAATGTGCATATATCACCTCAGCTCATTCATATAAATCATATAGGGTGGTAATACACAAACCAAATACCATTTTCATCAAATAACTAGTCAAAGCATTTATATCACATTTGTTATTCAACAAAATATTAAAAATCAAAACACCTATCATGAGAGTCCAAAAGAAAGAAATTAAGCTATTACAAAGTCATTTAAATCATCAAATAACTAAAATGATATCAAATCAAGTTACTAAAATAAATTATATTACGGTAATGCATTTAACTTGCAAACTTGAAACCATTAGAGTTTCAAAGTTTGAAACTTAAACACGTAAATCAAATAGCAACAAGCTGGGTTAAAACATTTAGAATACACCAATTCAAGTTCATAAAACAACATCAAAAAGCTCATTTTATCATAGATATAAAAATATTTGAAGGGCTTGAACATCTACTCACTGAATCAGCTTACAAAACATACACAACCGGTTCACCAAATTCTTTAGTTTGCACTTGCACCTTGCTTGCTTTTCCAACACCTAAATCATAAAATTTTATTTATATATCATCAATATAAAAATCTTATACACTGCACTAATCACGCATCTTCCAAGTTATATGTAAAATTAGGTTTATTAATTCTAAAAGCGCTATTTTTAAGACTAACTTAGAAATTTTTTTCATAATTGTACAAAGTTAATTTTGAGACCATATTTTACAAAGATTTATATTCATTTTTTTAGTATATGAAATAAAAATTTTTCTTCCATTTGATAACCACAAAGAAATTTATAGAGATCGAAGTACAATCAGCTTAATTATTCTTACAGATTGAGCAATAAAATGTATAGCTTCTTTAGTCCATCATATAGGCCAAATAATCTCTAACATAAGACCACAAAGTTATCAAAGACTCTTCAAAGTTTCTTTATAGTCAAACCAATATTAATTTGGAGTTTTATAGCTCAAGTTATGATAAAAACAATAAGACTAAAAAACCAGAATTTCAAAACCCAAAATTTACAACTTACAAACCCTAACTTCAATCAACCAAAACAATAAAATTACTTACCATATTAATCACTAGAGCCATTAAATATTAGGATTATGGCCTAGTATAAGTTCTATACTTTCAAATTCCACTTGAAAATTCAACTTCTATAAGTAGAATTGAATTAGCTCTTTATATCCCCTTTTTCTTTTCAAAGGAGTATGTTCTTCTTCCTCTCTTTGTTTAACATATAGGCACACACACTAAGAACCAAGAATTTTAAAGAAGATTCCAGACTTATTTAGAGTAGATTTTGTAAAATGTTCATTTGTACCCTTAATGAAATATTAGTATTATCTATTAATCCTCAAACTTTCAATTGTTCATTCTAAGACAATTAGTTATTTCATTTGAGTCCATTTTATCATAAAAAATTTAATCCTCACTGTTCACTTCATTTTTACTCCTAATCCCTTTTCTTCTCATAATTTCACTCATTTTTAATGTCATCAAAATTCAAAAATTCTCACTCCTTAATCGAGTATAAGTGACGGCTCAATCTAATACCCTATTTATAACTATATACAACACTTGACATATAATCGAGGGTACATGTATTACATTAATTGGTCTAGGTTGGTCGGCCTTAAAGTAATCATTAGGAAACATATTCAAAAGAAGTCTCCTATTGTATCACACATTTCTTATATATCCAAGAGTCATGTAATAAAAGCTTATAACCTTGGAAAACCTATTTGGTCTCCTAAATTGATGGTTCTCGACCAAATGAAATTGTTGAGGTGTTCTCCTAGGCATGTTGTTTCTAACATGAGCATGTGTCATGCAAGCACAAGTAATATCATGGAATTGTGAGGTGTTATTCCTAAGATTTTTCCCATTTGAACACATAAGGGCATAAGCATATTTTTATTGAGGTCTCTTGGATTACTTTCAAGACCTTTGAGTTTTGGGAGGGTTATGCCTAGGGCTATTTGGGGGATTTGCCTTTGGGGCTTTCCCTTGGTAAATTTACTCAAAGACCCTTTAGCTTTAGAAGCTTGAGTCCTAGGAATATCATCTTAGTAGATTATAAAGAAGATTTAGCTTTAATGAATTTACTTGGGGATGTTAATGTTGAGTAGCCAATATCACTCTTATTAGTATAAACTTTTTGTGAAATCAATAAATTATCAATAGTGTCTTTCCCTGTTTGAAATTTAGAAATAGAATTTTTTAATTCTAATATTTCTTTTCAAAGCTTTTTTATTCCAATATTTCTTTTGAAAGCTTTTTATTCTCCTCTTTAGTTTTATCAAATTCACTTCTCAAAAAGGAATAAGCTTTCAAATCATTAGAGAGCTTTTCTTTTAAATGATTAATTTTTGAAAATTCATTTTTCAATTCTTTAAAATCTTTAGACATTTTAGAAAGTTCTAACTTATAATTTATTTTCTTTGAAAGTATTTTTTTGTTTTTTAAGACCAATTTGCTAACAATAGAGCTCTCATCATTATTATCATCATCACAACTAAATTTATTATTATCATAAGAGGAGTTAGAGGTGGAAGGTACCTCATTATTGTTTTGAAAATTCATGAAGCAAAAGTTGGCCTCCTCTTTTTTGCTCCTCTTTCTTTTTCAAATAAGAAGAATCATCATAAGTGGCTTTAAATGCTTTCTTCTCTTCCTTTTGTCCTTTGTTCTTGCTCTTGAGCTTTGGGCACTCACTTTTATGTGACTTGATTTCTTGCATTCATAACAAGTTTTCTTTTTTACTTTCTTTCTATCATTCTTCTTATTGTCTCTTTGTCTTAAGAAATTCTTTCTTCTCAAGAGCTTCTTGATGCTTTAAGTGACCATGGAAATCACATTATTATCTTCACTTAAATCAATAAGGCTCTCTTTTTCACTATCTTTTTTGTGGCCTTCAGAGATATCCCTTTCTTCTTTCTCATTTTCTCTTTGCTTCAAGGTAAGCTCATATGCCAATAACTTTTCAATAAGGATATCGATAGAGAGTGTTGATAAATCATAAGCTTCCTCTACTAAAGTGACTCTAGATTCCTAATCCTTTTTAGAATCTTTGTGTTCACTTCCTCCTTATTGTAGAGCTTTCCAAGCTTCTTGAGTGTGGTGAGGAGAACATTAAGGTGATTGGTCATTTCAGTTATGGTTTCTTGAGGCTTCATTTTAAAGAGCTCATACTCATACACATGAAGTTGAACTTTCTTACTTATCACCTTTTTGCTTCTCACTTGAACATTGCCTTCATAATAATTCTCAAGTGTTTCTCATATCTTCTTGAAGGATTGGCAATATTGTACCTTGCCTCCCTCTTTTCTAAATATAGATGCAAGCAAGATGGTCATGGCCTTCTTATTTTTGCGATTTTTATCTCTTTAATCTTGTGACTATTTGGTTCTGTTAAGTGTGACTTCAACCACATTTACGTTTCCTTTAGGAGGTTTCTAACCTTTTAGCACTACACCCCACAATCTAATTGGCTCACTATCAAGATATAACTCCATTTTGAACTTCTAATGTGGGTAATCACTACCATCAAAGAGGATTCTCAAATATGTAAAGTTTTAAACTTTACTTCCTATTATCTTAAATTCTAACAATTAAGTACCTAGAACCTAACCTTTGATACTAATTGAAAGGTCCTATAGAGGAGAAATAGGACTAATTTGAACTTGAAAGAAGATTAAAAGGGTTTAAAGAAAAATAAAGAAATTTAAAGAGATTGAGGAGAATAGAAATTGGCACATATAATTTAAAGACCTTGATTCTTCAATAAACCTACGTTTCCACCTAACTTGACAAGTTAGGATTTTATAAACCCATCACCAATCTATTACACTAGATTGATTACAATTTGAGTTTTTAAGGATCAGCTCAAACTTATTACACTTAAAATTTTCTTGGTATATCTTTAACCATAACCTAAGTTTCTAAGTATTTGTGGATCACACTTGAATTAATTTCTTATACAGAATCCTCACTTTCGTTCTTCCTAACCCAAGAAAGAGTAAAAGACAAGAATTTCTAGCTCTAATCACACAAATCTAAACCTCAAAGAGTTTATCAAAATAATATTAATTAAGTAACAAAGAAGAGCAATGAAAGCTTTTGAGTAGAGTAGATATCAAAGGATTTAATAGATCACCACATTCTCTTTCTTGAATAATGATGTTCTAGAGCTTGCTTTTATACTTAGAGAGTGAAAAATGGTTTTGGAATGCTTTCAATTTTTGTCCAAGCTTCTCATTCTTTATTAAATGGTCTTTTAGTGTTTTGAAGAAAATCACTTGTGAATGATTGTGAGGATCATGCTTATGATCCTGTGGCTTGAAATTATAGCTATTGTAGTTGATTAATAGTTGTTAGAGAAGTGTCGTATCAGTTATTAGATGTTTGTCACAATCGTGAGTTACTATCATCACAAGTGATCCTACCTGTGAAGGTCATTATCTCTATTATTTCCTTAAGGATGTTTGGAGTCACGAGCTACTTGGAGTCCTCAAGATCATGATCTTGATAATGAGGATCTTTGTCTTCTTTGTCACCTGTGTTCTCTTGATTGCACGATCGTGAGTGTCTCTATTTTCAATGAATTTGAGTGGCTTCAAGGTGATCAAGCTCGTGGGGGTGCTCATGATCGTGAGGCCACTCATGAGCACCTCTACCAAATTAAAAAATACTTCATATTCATCCTCTAAAATACTTCAACTTTAAATATATTTCAAAAACATATTTTAACACACAGATTAATGTATTAAAATTATTTTATTAAGGTCAAAACTAGAGTGATTGCACATTGATCATGTAAATGATCAACAATAATCAACAAAAATTGATTATGCCAATGTAGATTTTATATCAATTTTAAATCAACATTATTCTAAACCATACATATAAATAACATATTTTTTAAAATTTAAAATTCATAATTAAATAACCAATAAAAATTGACTACGTAAATTTTAATTTTATTTTAATTTTAAATTGATATTATTCAAAACTATATATATAAATAAAATATTTTTAAATTAAAATAAAAATAAGTGCATATTAAAAAAAATTATATTAACACTTTAAAACTTAAATTAATTATCATAACTAAAAATAGTTTTAAACTAGAAAATTCACCCGCGCTTTGTAGCAGGATATAAAAAAAATAACATCTAATACAAAGAAGCATTCAATAAATCAAGTATAAATTATTAATTTCTAGTTTTTTTTTTCCAATTGTAAATTAAACAAAGAAAAAACAGTTAATTAGTTAAGCAACAAATGCAGTGAACATAGCTTAATCCAAAATCACTCATTCGATCCACCTGTAAAAGTAAATAAAATAAATAAATAAATAATATGATAACATTTTTCAAATAATCATAATTTATTTAAGTAACAGACATATAGAAGTAAATCATATTAAAAGCTGATGGAGATCTTTTTTTTATAGGTCTAACAAAAAAAAAAAGGTCTGAAACATTAATTGGACTTCCAATTAACCTAAGGAAATTAAATCCACACAAAATAAGTAACTCAACCATATATACGAATAGTAGCCATTTGCAAATAACACACAACTTTATTAACAGAGAGAAAAGACAAAAAGAAAGACAAACAAACAACATAAATAATAAAAAAACAAATTATATAAGGTAATAACACTTATTCATACAACCTTATAATGAGGGAGCAATATAGGAAATCAAAAAGCTGCAGAACATAAAGCATAAATAATATATTTGCTAAACTCTCAATAAACTGAAGCAAAATTGAAACATATACTTGGCACAAAATATGTAGCAAGCCATCAGTGAATCCCATGAATGGAATCCTAGACTACTAAAGTTTCTTCACAACTAAAGATGTCAATATTTTGCTTTCTCTAGCTACCACAATCATTTATATGCATTGATACAACAACATACATATTGCTATTGTGCAAACAACCTCAAACAATAGTGTAGTGATAGAAAGAGATGTGAGCAAATGAAAAATATTGCAACTAACTGGGCAGTTCATGTAACAAAAACGTGCCTCAACATTTTACTTTATCCTAAGGAATAGTCGAAATAAAAGTAATGACTAAATAGATATATTCAAAATCAGTTGCAATTCCAATATTATGCACCAAAGACAACTACTGGAAAGAAACTGACCAGTATATACCAATCTCCACCCCATAGACTATCAGTTCTTTTATCATATATATCTATGTGTTGAAAGAAGTTATCAAAATTAAAATAAAAACACAAAGTTTAATCCATGATATTCCAACAAATCCCCTCAAGCTAAAGCACACTGTAACCTTAAAATTTCACCTAAAAATAACTTGAAAATATGACATTGACATCAGAGAGTATTAAAATAATCAAGGAGAAAACTTACATTAGAAAGTCTAGATGGACAAAACTTGGGCTTTCCCTCACAATCATATTTCAGAATTATTGATCACCCTTCTTCAGAGCAATTAATGCCTACAAAAAAATTGATACAAAATTTTAATGTTCAACATAATCTATAACTCCACTATAACC
Organism: Mallotus repandus; assembly: GCA_949671775.1. Lineage (NCBI taxonomy): Eukaryota > Viridiplantae > Streptophyta > Magnoliopsida > Malpighiales > Euphorbiaceae > Mallotus > Mallotus repandus. The sequence goes on from CATIWM010280598.1 coordinate 20,097, forward strand.
AAGATGCTACATTACAATTATCACAAAAAAAAAAAAAAAGATTATTCATTTGCACCCAAAAAGACTATAATTTTGCAATGTAGTTGAAAGTGGTCATACATGAGCTAAAAATATAAGACTTTAGTGTTAAAATTCCAAAATCCAAGCGAACAAAAAATTCAATTTTTTTCTATAAACCGTCAATCGATATATACACACACATCAACTTATATTAACGAATGATATTAGTCATTTTTTAAAAAAGTATATCACTTGATTGTAAAGTTTTTAAAATTCAAAAAAATTAAAAAATTATTTTGTTGGCTTAAAAACTTTTAAAACTTTATAATTAGGTAAGATATATATATTTTTTAAAATTATTAATTTTATTTTTTAGTTAACCACTAAAATTATTTTTTTTAAATTATAAAATTTAATTACACTAAAAAAAGTAATTATAAGACTTGATTATATTAATTAAAGTCCAATTTAATTTAATTTTATGATGAAAAAATTTCAATTTATCTCAAAAAAAAAAAAATTAATGTGAAATTAGGGCAAAAATTATGGTGCAATTTAATTTGTACCTTCAATTTTTTTTTTTCATTGCGGACAAAAAAAGTGAAGTCATGATCCTTGCAAAAGCGACTACAATACAATATATATATATATAACTTATTTGCAAAACTTTAGTGTGAATTCTTTATAGGCATAGTTAATGTCCGCTGACCTAAATTTTTGACATCAACGAGGGAATGGATGACAAAATGAGAAAACGGTGCCGTTTCACATAAGAGCTGTTGTTTTCTTGAGATAGTGGCAAAAGTGAAATTTCTTATAAAATAAAAGGGCCTTAAAATCACTGTAGCACAGTAGTGAAATTGATGTTTCAACTTTATATATATATATAAATAGATTTGCACCTTTTTAATTAGGTCAAATAAATTTCTCGATAAGGTCAATTAATAGGTTAAATACACTGGTAATCATCAAACTTTTCACTTATTTTATTTTGGGTACTAGATTTTAATTGGTTTTATTTTAGTCACTAACATGAGTTGGTATATATATATATATTCTCAGTCCAACTACCATATCAACAAAATATCATCAAATGACATGTCAATGATTTTTAAATTGAAATTTAGTTATCACAATGAAACCAATTGAAGTTTAGTATCAAAAGTGAAATTAGTGTAAAGTTGGGTGACTACTACAGTATTCAACCTCTTAAATCAAATAGTGAATTTATATAAAAAATAAAAGGGAGATTAGTTTAATAAGTATAATTAATAAAAATAGATATTATAAACAAAGGAGAATTATACAATTTTTAATTTCAAAAAAATTAAAAAATGAGTATAAAAATAAATAGGTAGAGTGCAAAAATCTCCACCCTTACTAATAAAAGACGTTTTCCAAATTTTTTAATCAATATTTTGACATTTACTATAACCTTGTTAACCACCACAACCTCCGCTACCACTACCTCCACCTCCACCACAATCTTCCTTATCTCCATCATCATCACAAGCAACACTTCCACCATTACCACCACAACTTCTGCTATCTTCACCACCACCACCACTACCACCACCACAACCTTTACTACCACCACTGCCATAAACTCCAATATCTCCACCACCACCATAACCTATGCCACCTCTACTACAGTTTCCTAACATAGTTTCTGCAACAACACTACCACCGTCATCGCCACCTTTGCCACCACCACCACCACAACCTCCTAAAACAATGGTTATATTACCACCATTATTGTCTCTATAACCATAACCTCCACCACCACAACCTTCGCTACCAGTACTATCACCATTATAACCTCCACTACCTCTACCACCACCACAACTTTCACCACCTCCGCCACCACCACCACTACAATCTCATGACTTTAAATTGAAATTAATTAAATGTGCATGATTTAATTTTTTTTATAAAATAAATAAATTTAAGACTACACAAAACTTAAACAATATTAAATAAAAGTAAATATTTTTTTAAAAAAAACATAAAACATCGCTAGTAATTTCACTAACAGCTTTAATAGCATATTTAATAATATAAGAAACATTAGCAAAATCCTCCATCTCATTCTTTTCATCCTAAAATAAATTAATAAAATGGGTTTTTGTATGTATCTGCCATCAACTAATGCCCTTATTGCAAATCTATCCAATTTTGAAAATTGTTGCGTATCAACATATAAACTTCGCGACTTGTTGCAAATCTATCCTTGGTCAAAATTGCTTGTGCCAGTGATGACATGGAATGGGTGATGTGTATAGCTATTTATACATGTGGAAATTAAAGGAAAAAAAAAGACTTTTAATACTTTTACTTGCACAAAAACAATATCGTATAGTGTCGATTTTTTTTAAAATTTTTTTCTTCTCCTTTAGCTCTTCTTCTCCTCCTCTAAAAGCTACCTAAAATTAATCCCAAATTTAACAACAAAATATTGCAAATTTTTTTGGATAATTTTTATAGAAATCATGAAGTATAAAATGATTTTGCTGCTATTGATTACCAAAAAAAAAATCCATAAACTTTAGCCAAGAAAAAAATCCATCACTTTGGTCGTTGCTTTCTTCATGTAGAGGAAAAAATTCCTCAATCTTAACGCCATTATTCTTTGAGTAATCAAATCGCCGACGGTGCATAAATTCAAGCGACATTACTCATGAATGAGTGGGTAGATGAGGAAAGATTGATTAATGGGTATCCATTATTTTTTTGTTGAAAGATGGATTCTTTTTTGTGTTTTGATTAATGGGTATCGATTATTTTGCTAGATTATTGGATGGTTTTGAAGGAGATCTAAGATTTGTGTTGGAATTCATCATTATCTTCATATGGCTTAAGGTACATGAATGGAACAAGTGAGATTTTAGGTGGAAATTTCAGTACCCAGGAAAGGATTTCTTATTTTCATCATTTAAATGATAGTGTGGAGATCTTAAGAAATTTCTAATAAGTAACACTTGTTGGGTTTTGTGATCCATAATGCAGCAGAAAATAAAAACTTTAACCATGAAAACCTATAACCCGGATCCATGTAATTCAAACTAGATTGATTGAGAGGGTTTCCAAACACTCACCAAGATGATCTTATAGCAAGATTGTTGGAAGGATGAGAAGGGGGTTCACTCCGGTGACACCCTACCTGGATCTTTTCGTATTCCTTTTATCGGATTGAGATGTCACCAAAAGGTCATGCCCTCTATGGTATCCATAGGAACAAGGTGATCCAAAGCAAAGTAGATCTGCTAGAACCTCTATTGTCTCATAACAATTTTCTCTCTATGTGTTTTCTCACAAGAAGTAGTAGAGTAAGGAGGAGAATGTTGCTTAACCTAAATGCCAAAGAATGAGATGTATATATATACATTCTATCTAGAGTTTCTCTTACCAAAACAGTTTTGGTAGGATTAGACTTACTTTTCTACTTTGATTCTAATCCAAATTAGAATTCTTTCCTATTTATTTAGATAACTCTTACCTCAAATAAATTAGAAAATATATAAATAAATAAATACTAATATATATATTATTTATTTATTTATTTATTTATTCTTCCATGGAGATAATTATTGGGCTAATTAACCCAAGTATGCTTTGGGCCATGTTCTAAATGTGCGACCCTGTAGATGCACATAACGTTGGCAGTGGACCCAAAATTTCCATTTTAGCCCACAAGTCATAATGGGTCTCTAGCAAGACATTATGACTACCCAAGTTATGTGAAGGTCGATAATCCAACATAACTTAATACATAGCATGTATTATAGTTCTTTTGTCACATGATATCCTAATTGAACATAAGGCATGGATTATGTCATCCTTATATTGTTCAATCGTATTGTTTCTCAATCCCAAGTAGACTGATACTGATAACTCTTTATCATTCTAGCATGGCCATGCTTTTCTCTTCAGTCTAACTCATTGATGGGCCCAATAGATATATTCTCAAAATAACTAAAGAATAAATTCCATCTTAATTACACACAACCCTCACACAACTCATTTTGTATCCAAACACAGCCTGTTTTACAATCTGGTTAAAGATGGCATAGGGATGTGTTAAAATACAGAACTTATCATGCAGGAACCTATAGTGATTTTAGGTCAGAGGACATAAATAGTACTACTGTGATAAGAATTACCTATGACAATAATCCATATGGTATTCTCATAGTGGGTCGATACAGTACATTATTTCTCTAAATATGTATCTATGAGTTTGACTCAATATCTCATATATATGATCAGTAAAACATAATCATCAATCAACCTCATACTAGTCTTTATTCATTGTTGTTCCCACAACAATAATCGACTAGGGATATTTAGATTAGAATTCAAGTATTACCTAAGAGTTTTACTATCAAGTCACGTGCTTGATGATCTTAGTAGAATTAACTAATCAAGGATAATACTATAATTAGCCAGTAATAATAAAAATGCCTCTTTATTAATAAAATAAAAATATGACAAACTCAAAATGTGGTCATTACATAATTGGCCTAGGGCATATCACTAACAAATCTGGTATAAAATCTATTCATTTCCATTTTTCTTCACGTTCCTCTAGCATTTTGTATAGAATTCACCGTTCTTTGTTAAAAATCAAATTCTTATTTCTTCTAATTAACAGGCTTTTGTCCTTGATTATTCAGCATAATTTAGATCAAACAACAATGGAGAGCTATAATGGAGTAGTTGTGGTCTCAGCAATCTTTAATGATCATGACAAGATTAGGCAACCAAAAATTCTTGGATCCTACACTTTACAAGAAGTTTGTTTTTTCATGTTTGTGGATGATACTACCTTAAACGCACTAGAGCGTGATCAATTAATATCAAGAACATCTGGCCAATATAGAGTAGACAGAGATGAAGTTGATTATAATTGAAGAAAATGAGATGAGTTTCGTTCGAAGGGAGAAAAGTTTCAAAGGAAGTGAGAAGATGGGTTTTTCAGTAAAGGGAGAAGAGAAACAATGTGAAAAAAAATTGACATACGGTACCATTTTTGTTAAACAAAAATGGTGAGTTTTAATGAAAGTTTTGAAAGTTTTTTTTTTTCTTAATTTCCACATGTGTAAATTATATATATATATATATATATATATATATATATATATTATCCCTAAAACAATTTATAAAACAACATCAGAAACCAAAAATAAATAACAAATATACAAAAATAAA
>CATIWM010280611.1:0-15768 GCA_949671775.1 Mallotus repandus
ATAGAAAATATGAAATGGTGGGTTGATTTTGATTATGATTTATGATAGTAGATGGAAAAAGAAAGGGGAAAGGAAATCATGGAATGGTATGGTAATGGTATTGGCAGCATCGAAATATAATAATGTAACAGAAGTTGAAAAGTCAGTGAACCAATGGCAATGGGCCAATAAATGCAGGGCAGAGAGCCGCTGCCAATCTCTGCACTGCAATAATATTTTATTCAGCCTCAGCTGCAGCAGACATGCGTCCTTGCGCTTTATTATTATCATTTATTTGGATGGCATTGCCATTGGCATTAACATTACCTTTATTAGCTAACAGTGAAGGTGGAGGTGAAGGCGAAGGCCAAGGTGAAGGTTTTTTTAATACATATTTTTCTTTCAAAAAAAAAAAAAAAGCTAACAGTGAAGGTGGAGGTGGAAGTGGAACGCGGAATGGGGAAGCAAGAATTAATCGAACCGAACCAAATCAATTTACTTAATTTGTTTAGTTGATGATAAGTAGTCGGTCAATTCGGTTTATAAGTAAAAAAATTTCAATTTTTGAAAATCAGTTCGATTTTAAATTTTACCGACCGAAAATCAAAGTTGATAATTTATTAATTATTTAAAAAAAAAAAATATATATATATATATACACACACAAAAGGTGTCGGTTCAATTTGAACCGCTCAAATAACCCTACCTCTAATAATACCCTACTAGATAAACTCATTATTCCTAAAAAATCTAACCCTAACTCATTCCTCTCCTTTCCCTGCTGTCTCCCACCTCTTCTCCGCCTCCCACCTCTTTTTCTCTCTCTCGAGTCTCTTCTTTTCTTCTCCTTCCAAAACTCTAAAATAGTGTTGGCCTCCTATTTCTTCATATTTTTTTCAATTAACACTTGTTCTGGATGCAATTTCTTCCTTTTTTTCTTTGTGTAATACTAGATTATTGTGAAATGAGTGACTAAAATTAATGGATTTGGTGGAAGCTTCGATTATTTAGTGGTTTTTTTATCTTCTTTTGCACTTTGAATGTCGATAACCATGAGATCTCATTTTGAAATGTTTTTTGCAATCATTCATGTGATGGGATCTAATTATGGTAAAGTCTTTAATTTTTTTTGATATATATGTGCATATAACATGATTATTTTGGTGATTTATATTCAAAAAATTAAATATTTATGTTTATAAAAAAAAATTATGTTTTGATTTATATTTTTGGGTTCATTTTTATAGATCTGGTTTAATTTTATAAGATTTAACAAAAAAAAATTGATATTGTTGTGTTTAATTTGATGTCTGTGGACTTTTATGTCGATACTTTGTAAATCTGGTTTAATTTTATAAGATTTAAAAAAAATTGATTTTTTTGTGTTTTATTTTATGTATGTGTAGTTTTTTGTCGATACATTGCATGCAAATCATTATAGTTAAAAAAAAATTATTTTTCAATGTCTTTGTTATATTATTCAGTGTATTTGTAGATCTCGTATAATTTTAGACTATTTAATTAACAAAATGTGATTTTTTTGTGTTTAATTAATGGTTGATTTTTTTGTTTCAGTTATAAGTTAAGCATTTCGCTTAACTGCTTGGGTGGAAGCTATTTGCTAAATAGATTCAGAATTTGTGAATCTGTTTATTTTGTATACATTATTTGATCTCTGAGTCCGGTACTATAATTTCGAGTGCAAAATTAATAAGGGTGGAAGTTTGTTCCCATTTTTTATCACTGATTCTTCACTGTGAATCTGGTTGTGCTCTGGCTAAGTCTCAGTCTTCTGCATAAAGGCATATTATTTGTATATTTTTGGTATCTATGTTAATGAATGTATTTGGGATATTTTTTTTCGTGTGATTTGCTAAGTTTAACTAATACTGTCTTCTTGATATCTAATTTGTTTTTGTTAGATGGAACCTGATAGTGGCAGTATTCCTGCCACTAATAATTTGAGGGTGGAAGCAGTACAGAATGTGCCAGTCCTAGAAACACATACTGCTAATCCTGAGAAGCAAACTGAGTCTCCTAAAAAAAAAAAGAAAAGGAGTGGGAGTCAGAGCTAAGTGCTGGTTGCATTTTGATAAAACAAATGATGAAATAGGGGCCCTGCTGCCAAGTGCAAATATTGTGATAAAAAATTTTGTGCTGATACCAAAAGAAATGGCACTTCTAGTATTAGAAATCATATTTTGACTTGCACTAAAATGCCCCATAGTAAAGACGGTAGACAGTCTCTATTAACACTACTACCTGTATCTGATGATTCTCAAGCACAATGTTCACAGTTAGGAGTAATAGGCACATGGAATTTTGACCAAGAAGTCATTCGTAAAGCACTTACACATATGTTGATTGTTGATGAATTACCTTTCAAATTTGTCGAAGGTGATGGCTTCAAAAAATTTATTGAAACTTGCTGCCCTAAGTTCAAAATTCCATATAGATGGACTTTTTCTAGAGACCGTTACTCCATATATCTTGATGAAAAGGTGAAGCTTAAATCATTTATACAAAACCAGTCTCATAGAATTAGCATAACAACTGATTCTTGGAGTTCCATTCAAAGACTCAACTATATATGTGTTACAGTCCACTTTATTGACAATGAGTGGAAGCTTCAAAATAGGATTCTGTCTTTTGTGCCTGTTACTTCTTATAGGGGAGAGTACTTAGCTAAGGCTCTTAAAAATTGTTTGCTTAATTGGGGATTAAAATTTATGTTTGTTGTAACTGTTGTCAATGCTTCTTCAAACGATATTGCTCTGAATTTTTTGAAAAGAAAGCTCATGTCTTAGGGAACTTGCTCTAGTTTTAGATTAAAATTTGTACATATGAGGTGTATAACTCATATATTGAATCTTATTGTGAATGATGGCTTGAAAGAATCTTCTAAGTCTATTAAAAAAATTAGAGAAGTTGTGAGGTACATAAGAAATTTACTTATGAGACTTAGAAAATTTAAAGAAATCTCTAAATTTATTGGTATTGAGTCTGAGTCTGCTTTGTGTCTTGATGTTCCCACTAGGTGGAACTCAACTTATCTGATGCTTAAAACTGCTTGTTTGTATGAGAGGGCTTTTAATAAGTATAAAGAATAAGAGAGTTCCTTTAGAGCGGATTTAAAGGAAGATGTGCCATAATATGATGATTGGCAATATGCATTGAAAATTGTTGAAATGTTGAAGCTCTTTTATGACATGACTTTACGGATTTATGGTTTTCTCTATGTCACTGCTAATTTCTTTTTTTCTAAAATCTCTGACTTGTAATACATGTTAAAAGAGTGGCAAAAATCATCTGATCTCTCTGTTGTTTTAATGGGGCTTTCAATGCAATCTAAATTTGAAATTTATTGGGGTGACCCAGAGAAAATGAATACTTTGATATTTCTTGCAAATATTCTGGATCCTTGGCACAAGCTTGAGTATATGGAATACTCACTTGGAATACCTAGAGCCCACTAATGTTAATGCCCCTTCTGATTTGCCTGTGCCTATAAAATATTTGTCTCTGTTAAAAGCAAAATTCAAAAAGCATAAATGGATTCTAGTGGAAGGTTTTACAATAAAAAATCTAAACTAGAAATATATCTATCTGAGGAAATTGTGGAGGAAGATGATGCCTTCGATGTCCTTCGTTGGTGGAATATCAACTCATAAGCGTTTCCTATTTTGTATAATATGACACGTGATGTGCTTGTTGTCCCTATATCAACTGTGGCATCTGAAAGTGCTTTTAGCACTAGTGGGCGTGTTCTGGATTCATTCAAGAGTTCTCTAACTCCTAAGATAGTTGAGGCATTAATATGTACTTCAGATTGGCTAAGAAGCCTATATCAGTTGAAAAGACTTTTGATGAGTTGGAAAAATTTGAGAGAGGTATAATTTCTTTGTTTTCTTTAATATCATGTTTTTTTTTTCATTTACAACGAATTTTAACTAACACTTTTGTTTTTTTTTTTGCAGAACTGCCTGACTAAACAGGCGTTGGCCCTTCTGCATCAACTGCATGCGCTAACTTGATCAACACATAAAACAAATCCTAACATATGTAACTTATCAGTAAATTTTAGTACTTAATTTTTTTACTTCTTTTTTCTGCCTGGCTGCCTGATTCATTTTCCATTGCTATGCTCCGCTTGACTGCTGCTGTTGGGTGCTTGTCTATGTTTGCTGCTTTGCTTGATTGAGTTGTGCACTGCTATTGAATGTGATGTGTGCCTGTTTCTGTGACCTATATGATGTGCAGACTCTTTATTGAGGTGCCCATGTAACTGTTGTAGTGCATTTGGTGGACAACTTTGAGGCAATGATGAAAGCTCCCACCTTTATGTGTTCTAATTATGACAAGAGTGTTTGCTCAAGTTTCTTTGGTGGCTAATTTTTCTAAGCTATCAGAAATGTGGTTGCATTCTTGGATTGACAGATACATATAAATTCTGAGCCTCATTTTAATTTTATATGTTTCAGTCTTGTTTTCTAATCTATTCTTAGCCTCATTTCCCCTTTTTTTTTGTGTATGTTCTTTGCAGGGACTTATATTTTTGAGACTCACTTTCTGGACGAAACTATCATTTTACATGCACATAAGATTTTGTATATTGTCTGCCATATTTTGTAAACAACAGACAATTTTTTTATATGTAATGTAAAGGCCAATTTATTTTGTACTTAATTTTTTTTACTTTATATCTTATAAAATTAGAATGAGTAGGCCTTAATTGTCTGATTTGTGAGCTAATATTTTTTGAAAATGTTAATGTCCAAACGGATGGGCCAATTTTATTCATATTATATTTAATGATTTTTTTTATCAATTTATGGGCTTTCAATTTCTAAAGCCCAGTCTTTAGTGGCCCAAACTGATAAATTGAACTGATGAAATCGAATTATTTTAGTTACCGACCATTTAGTTTTATATCTTAGATCGGTCAATTTCGGTTATCAAAATATATAATTTTTAAACCAGTCAGTTTATAGGTCCTGACAATCAAACCGAATGAAACACAATAATGCTCTCCCGTAATTGCATATATACACCCACTGTCTACTTCTAACTGTTCGCAAACACAATCATTATAATATAATATACCACTTTAATGCCTCATTTTATTTCAACTTTGATTTGCGATCTAGGCTAAGCATAAATTTTCGAGAATTCGAATAATTTCAAAAAAAAATAAACAAAAAATTTTAAAAAATTTTTATTGGAACAAATTGGAAGAATTTGAATTTTTTGAATCGATATCCATCCCAAGCTGCTCTAAATTATACAGAAATTAGAGCCAATAATTTAATAGAATTAGAATTATATATACATATATATTATAAAAATTAACATTATATTATAAAATTTTTTACAATAATTATGTTCATTTTATTAATATTGGACCTACTAATTTAACATTTAATATAAAATAATATCAGTTAATTATTTGAAATAAAAAATTTTACTCATCAATCAAATTATTTTAAATTACAAAAATAAATATTAAATTAATCAATAGTATTTTAAAAAATTATAATATAATTTATGTTAAAAAATTTAAATTCACCTCCAATAATAAAATTATAATATAATGTACTTTCTTAATAGCTATGATGTTGTTATTGTTATTGTTATATATAATTTTTCATAAAAATATAATAATTGTATGATATATTAGAGTGTATTATAAAATTTTTAATAAAATTTTATAATAAAAAATAATGATTAATAAAATTATAAAAATATTTAATTTTATGATAAAATAATGAAATAATTGGTAATTTCATAATTTAATTTCAATTATAACTGATATCTAAACTGAACTAAATTGAAAATTTTAATCTAAAAAAGAATCGATCTTTAAACTAAATTAAAGTAAAAAATCACCGAACTGAACTGAATCACAACTTTAAAGCAATTTCAAAGTCTCAGATGTGCTTAACCCTATCTGCAACTGCCACTCTCAGCCCATGCTACATAATTATACAGCCGGAAAATACAATAATATATGTACTTTTAGTCTTCAATCTTCTTGGTTTAAGAAACTACTTTTCCCAATTGGAACTGAAGAAGACGCCAAACCAAACCTTTACTTGGAATTGGAAGGTTGGTTGGGCACTCGTACAGCATTTCTCTTTCGCCAATTACCATATTGCTAAAAGCTGCTCCCCTTTTCTTTCTTTTTTTATAAGAAAAAAATTAATAAATATTTTTTTTTAATGTTTACTCTTGTTGTCAGTCGGTTAAATAAATAAAAAATAGTATCACAATCTCTAGTAATATAATTTTCAAAAAAAAATCTCTAATAGTATATAATTATATTAAATTGTATTATTTATTTTTCTGAAATTAACTAAAATCCTTTTAATACCTTTTTTTTTTATAAAAAAACATTTGTTTTTCTATACAAATTTTAGTTCTTAAGAAAACCAACTTTGTAAAAGATTAATTTCTTACAAAAATAATTAGTCAAACCATACTAAACTCCCTAACACTCAAAAAAAAAACAATATTAGTAGTTGATTGAAAAAATACATAATGGATAATTATATTAATATGATGTATCGTTAGATTTCTAAAATTTTAATGAACAAATACATTTACGTACAAGTTCAACAAAATAATTATTTTTAGCAGATGACCAAGTCTTTTTTTTACTCATAATGAAATTTTATTAATTTATTTCATAATTTAATTTTTAAAACCTAATAATTTCTATAGAAAACATAGTAAAAAGTTTTAGATTATATTAATATGATGTATCATTAGATTTCTAACATTTTTAATGAAAAAATGCCTTTGAAACTTAAGTACAAGTTCAATCAAATAATTTTTTTAGCAGATGACCAAGTCATTTTTTAATAACAAAAGAAATTTTATTAATTTATTTCATAATTTAATTAATAATTTTGTTTTCAAAACCTAATAATTTCGATGGAAAACATATTAAACAGTGAAAAATCACTTTTATAATTTTTCTTTTTTTTTCTTCCTCCACTTTCTCTCTATTTTTAAAAGACAATTTAAGGCGGAAAATAGCATACATTTTCTTTCGTCTTATTTTCTCTTCTTCCTCCGAACATAGAAAAGTGAATTTTCTTCCTCATTTGCCCCATTAATTTTCCTTTCCATCTTATTTTCCACCGTTCCAAACAAACATAGGGTTAAGGTCAAAGACTTGTAGCTCGTGCGTTCTCTGAAGATGGGCATAGCTGCTGCCCTTCACCACCCCTACACAACCCTAAAACCACGAGGAGCACTATCAGCTCGGTGGAAGAAAAATAAATTTGTGCCAAGGAAGGATAGGATTAAAAGAAATAGCGCAATGCTCCCAAATTTATTGCGATGGATAATCCTTATTCGAAATTACAGTAACAAGTATAACGAGGTATATATATACCTCATTGCCGTAACTATATAATAATATTATATGACCATCTGTAACATCAGTGGCAAACTGTGTCACAGAAGCCTACTCAATAATCAAAAATTCCTTACTCCACAAAGTACAATGACATGCAATCAACAAATAACATCACCTGAAATGGAAAACCAAAAATAACCAGTGTTAAATATAATCCTGCTACACATGCATGCCAGTATATGAAAGATTAAGCCAATTCAAGGATATCATCGAGTGAATGGTCGAAATCTTTGTTTAAAAATCTCCTAATATGATCTGCATTGCCCATTTCATTCGAGTCCACTCTGTAACAATTCTACTCTCACTAACTCAGTCATAGTAAATATTTATGATTACAAGTGGCAGTTAAATACACCATCTTTCCCAGTGAATACTGTTTCTGGACTTCACCTAATTTCTCCAATGCAAAAAACCAGTAAGTAATAAATGAATATGTCTAGCTATACGATTACCTTGATAGGTAGACATTCCATTCAATCTCTCTGGAACAGTTCCAGCACCTACACAGAAGCCTGCAACACAGCACAAATTAATGAGAGGCAATTTGCATATGAGATGTCCGCTGCATAACTTGCAGAAATAACTCAAATACAGGTATATGAAATTATAAACAGTTCCGGAATTTCTCTTGGCCTTGTCTGATATAGATCAGCACACAAAACCTATTTCACAATGCAAACACTTCAGGGTATTTCTTGTTCTACATTTCAATCCTCTCCCAATATTTCAACGCCCCTTCCACAAACTCCAAGTCAAAAGTTCTATGAAAGTTTCCTCAATTATGTGATCTATAATGTTCAGTAAAGTTTAGTGATGAAACAGAGATGTAGTATGTGTCTCTATACAGGTCCATCATTAGTCACTGGTCATAAAACATCTGAAATGGCCCTGATGTCAAATCATATTTACACAAACCATATATTTTCACCAATTGCACCACATTATTCCGTCCATACACAAAATAAAATACAATTCTGCTAGAAACAACTAAGATTGTGTTCAGCATGTGAGCAATCCATGTCACATAGATTGACCATGTGAGCAATCTAAATTAGTTCCAAAGGAATGCAACAGATTCTCACGCAAAGTCATTGTTGATGCAGGCAATGAAGAAACTCATGTACAGCATTCACCACCTCATCCAAATTCACAAAGGCAAAAGGTCAGCAGGTGAAGTCAATAAGTTACCGTGCAACACATTCAATGGACTAAATGAAACAAACTCTGTTTTAATACATATTTCCCCAAATAAATCGACAAAATAATGATGAAATCCTTTTCCAGAGTTTGCCCTTCGTCCATCATGGAGATCCTACAAGATAGCACATCTATGGCTCTTTACCTCATCTTTTTTAGTAAAAATGGCTTTAACATCCTCAAAAACCTCCTCAACTGATTTAGTAGCATCAATCTGCAAGGAAAAACAACAAAATTAATAGTGAAATTAAGATGGAATAATCATAAAGAACACATTAATAAAAGCACAAAAAATATCATACCTTCCGAACTTTCGCCTTGGATTCATAGTACTCTACCACAGGGATGCTAGACTCCAGAAAAACTTTGAACCTCTTCCTAATTGTCTCAATGTTATCATCTACCCTTCCCTTCTCATGATGAAAAATAAACACCACAAAAAAATTAAATATCATACAAAATGATTACAAATTCATGCACAAGCATGCGTTCACATGCACAAAAACACAGAGGTCTCATTCATCTAACCTGGTTCCTATTCAAGAGGCGTCTCTCCATCTCTTCTTCAGAACAATCAAAGAACAAAACAAATTCTGGTACAATTTCAGTCTGAAAAAAAACCATAACATAAAAGTCAGCCACACTGTCCTGAAAACTTAACAATATTTAATTTCTTCTAGTTGATCGTATAAAAAGAAAAATAGGAGCTCTAGTTCAGCTACATATAATAACAATGATTACTAACTTGTCCCCATTTAAAAATCCAATACATCACTCTAGCCTATCCAAAAAAAGAGAGGAGCTAATGGAAGAATTTCCATTTTATCTGCACAAGACTACAATTGCTTTCCTTCAGCCCACACCTCACTCACCTTCAAATGAACTTGCTACCACCATCAAATACAGAATCTCTCATAATTTTCTACTGAACAAGCCAGAGATAATGGATACAGCTTCTTTGCCAAAAAAAAAGAAAAAAGACCAAAACAAACATACTATGATAGCAGAACCATAGACAAATACTATATATTGAAGCTTTTCAAATTCAATAGATCCAAAAGATTTGAAGTAAAGACCACCTCCAATAGAATCCCACCTACCCTATATGCAAAAATGGTGCACAGGGGCATATAAATAAATATTGAAACACAGAATTGGTAGAAATCTTACAACAGATTCAAATGCTGCACGGTTTTCCTCATTACGAGGAAAACCATCAATCAGAAACTTGTCATTGCCACTTTCCTGCATTGCTTTTTGAAGAAGCTTGATTGTTACCTCTGAAGGCACAATCTTACCCTCCTTAATCATGTTCTGAATCATGGTTCTGTATCTCACAAAGATAAAAAGTGTTTTATCAACTAGAAGATACCAAAAGAGTTAAATAACAGCAAATTCCAAATCCATAACACAATGTAGAATGTTCCATTTCAAACAATAACATTTAAGAACCAAGCAACTGATAGAACCAAGGAGTAGTATTCTGTGAACCAACCTCAATATATGATCCCAGCACTATTCCAATGTCATTTAGAAAAACTATCTCAGAATCAATTTTATATATGAATTGTTTCTTAGCAATAAGGGTACTGAAGGACATCATTATAAACACTAGCAGCACTGAAGGGCATCATTATAAACACTAGCATTTATCTTATTCAAAAAAAATAAAAGACTAGCATTTATTACTTTTTCCAAAATCCTCATGGCCGTTGAATAATAATACTACTCTTGAAAGACAAAAAATTTCTATACTCTAAAGTAGAGATTTTGACTAGTAAATAGACCCTGACATTGACAACAAGTCATACATGAATAATTAAATACTCAGAAAAGCCAGTTCAGAAGGAAATCCCCATCATGAAGCTAAGATGAACTGAACTTGGAGCATGAACATTAATGGTGTTAAGGAAGAAAGCTTTTATTGCTATTGAGAGCAACCACAGGAAAAATGAGATGTGCTTCTCAAATTTCAACAGCATGAAGACTCACAGAGACTAAATCTAACTAGCGTTGCATGATTGAAAATGCACAAATGTGTGACGCATATAAACCAGCCTCACCCATTTTCGGAGCCAGAATTGATTTCTGCTCGGAGAAGATCCCCAGCACTGAGATGAGTATAACCGAAGTGCTCAACAATATTTGCACACTGGGTGCCCTTTCCACTGCCTGGGCCACCTGTTCGTTCATTATAAAAGAAAGTAAACTACATTGCAAAAATTTTACAAGAATATGAAAGATGGAAGAATTGATGAAGAGGATGTTGCCATTAGAGTGACACCATTAAGAGAACAAATGATGCAGGGTAAGTGCCTAGAACCTCTACTAACCCCTTTGACATCAATAATATTTGTTTTTGTACAACACTCTAAAAGGACCACCTCATAACATAATATTGTAAATAAAGCAGCCATTAAACAAAAATATATTCAGAAAAACCTCTCTAGTTGAAAGAACCTCAAAAGTTAAGTTAGTATTCACTAAGAGTGCATTGATTACAGCTTCTTTGATATGTGGCCCTCGGAGAGAGAGACTGGAAACTTATTTTAGATTAATGCTAGTTAGGCTGGAAAGTACAGCATACACAAGAAATGATACTCCACGTTTAATGAAATAAAGCAATACAGACTGGACCCCAAGCCCATTTAATTTAGCTAATGAGCCACAAAGAAACAACAATGTCAGAAGCGTAAAAGGAGGATATCCAGCTTTTACATTTACAAACAACCAAACACCCCATACAGGCAAACTATGCCGAAGACTTCAAATAAATCTGAAGCAAATTCCTAAAACAAACTGCTCACCTAAAACAAAAACAACTGTAGGCTTATTCTCTGCTGCATTTCCATTTTCCTCCTGCAATCAATTAGACAACACACTAATTTGCTGACTATAAAAAACATTTAATGACGCAAATAAAAGCAATTGTGGCAGTCCATTGTAGTGCTATCATCTGTCACTGCTTAGCAGCAAAAAAGAATGGAGAATTTTTTTTCTTTATCGTTATTTGGTCTCTTTTGTCCAAGATATTATAGCTTGACTAATTTCTCATCCTTTTTTTTTAATTATAAAATTTTTGTATCAAACATTACATCAACAGAGGAGTAGTAAGCTCCCAGCGATAATATAAGCTGAAAGCATCACGTAACTGAAGTTACCTTTCTTGCAACGTCAACAGATGTTCCCATGAGAACTCGCTTAGCTTATGTTTCGCCCAAAAAAAAAAAGGAAAAAAATCTGAAAAGAAAAAAAAATGATGAAAATCAGTAAAAGATGATACTTAAACAAGCAGAGATGAATCTATGTTGCGATATCAAGCAATAACAGATCCACTAATTCTGGATTAACAGGAAAATGCTCAATCAACGATGAACATTTTTTTTTCAAAAAAAAATGAATGGAGAGAAATGCAGCAATATAAAGATCTGGCTTAATTAATTTAACTTAGCTTATAAAACCATTAGAGTCTGTCAAGGCAAAGCACAGAAGAATTGTAATGAAACAATTTGATTTTAAAAAAAGAAAAAGAAATGCATTGAATTCAATTGAATACAAAGCAGATCCGATTATGACAGAATATATATATATATATATATATATATATATATTAAAAACTAGGTAACACAATGCCTTACGATTAGAACAGCAGACAGAGAATGAAATGAAGAACCAGATCAGATCCAAGCAAGAATTGTTACATGTACAGATATAGATATGTATTTATGGAAAGAAAAAGAAAAGGGGGGAGTTTTATAGTAAAAATATTAATAATAATAATAATTTTTGAGTTGTTTTAATGTAAATGATCATGATTTGAAAGTTAAAAGAGCAGAAGGAGAAGGGGAATTCTGAAAATGGGGGTGAGCAGGCAATCATAAATAATAGTGGGATTGATTTGTTTGTGGTGGATCAAGGCAGCAGCAAAATGCAGTATGAGATGAGATGAGATGGAACGTAATGAATCATATATCATTAATTCTATTTTAATTTTTGTTTAAAGATAATAGAAATGCTGAATAAATAAATACCTCTGGAGACGAGCACCACCGCAGAGACAAAGTGGCTGGGAAAGAATTGGAGAAGAAGAAGATTGGAAAGAGATACGAAATGCGCTTTGCTCACTCGAATAAATAAAGGAGAAGGAGGCGGACGCGGAGATGAAGGCACACGCACAGGTTTTTCCTTTTTCGTTCTCTTTGGAGGACGAGTCTCGGTCCTTTTTGAATCAACCGTTACTCCACCAGGGCTCTCCTCTATTTCAGCACTGTGGTCGGTAAGGAAGGTGTGGTTACGTAAGGGGTGTATCCGACATTTCCTACTATTCTTCTTCTTTTGCTTTGCGTACTTCTAACGGCACGGGCAGCCAGCCCATTATGATCCATGACATCCCATCTATTTATGATTCGCATCTTTATAAAAATGCCCCAAAGAAGCACATTCCAAAAAAAAAAATCTCATTGTCTTCAAAATTACAAGCGTGTTCTAAAATTAAAAAAAAATACCTACACGTCTGACCCTCTTTCATCAACGCCCTAAACTCACAGCTCCACAAATTTCATTACTCAAAAAACGGCCTAAATTTTTCGCTCACGCAACCGCATTCATTCTTCTCAATGCCTCCATTCAATTTCATTCAACTCAAAAATAAACAACATTCATTTTATCATATACAAGATTACATCAAGCTCCGATCACTCAAGAAGAATAAAACAATCGAACGAAAAACGAAGTAAAACCACATATCCTAGGTAAAAAAAAAACTCTAATTCAATTCTATAAGTTCCTTTCAATAAAATTAATTCAATATTCGATGCATGCAAACCCAAATCATATTCCCATTATTGAATTTAAAAATATAATTTCTTCAAAAAATTAGTTATGAATCCATAAATATATAAGCTTTTCTATGAGAAAAAACAATATACAAGTTGTTTTTCATTTGAAATCCAGTATATAATCGTCAAAATTTTATCAATATTTCTTGAAAAATAAAAACACACATTTGAATCAAGCTCATAGAAAACAAAGAAATTATGTATATATTTTTTCATTTCAGAATACTTTTAGTATATTTCACGTTTCTAATACATCTCAAACTTGTAGAAATGAAAAAACTAATAGTTTGAAGAATGGAGTGACAACTTACCTGTAAAGCAATGGATAAGAAAAATGGGCAAAAATGCATTCCATGAATAATAGATACAAGATAATGACATCAAACATTGCTAAATCCCTCAATTCTGCAATTAAATATTGTGAACTCCCAATCACAACTCTACTAGAATACATATGTGGATTGATGCAATAAAGGACTTCAACAAACAAAAAATCACATGAGGCACTTTCAAAAAACTTGAAAAAAAAAACTAAGAAAATGTTGAATGAGAACTACATAAAATCTATGAAACTTAAGGTCAGTTCTAAATACTTTTAGTTCATATTTCATATATGTTGCATGAAATACACAATCACTTATTATTTCTTAAACTTAAACTCATTTTTTAATACTTTTGGTTTTCTGTTTGGGTGAAATTTTTTTTTTTGAGGATTTTGGTGATACTTATTTATTTATTAGTTATGTTGTCTATTTCTAAAACTGAATACCTTTGGTTTATATTTTGTCCATGATCCATGTAATTTACAATCAATGCTTATTTCTTAACCTTGAAACCTTAATGCACAATTATCACTTAACACCATACAAAATTTTTTTCAGGTCAGAAGATCAAATGATGAACTGTTCAATATTTATTATGAGGAAAAATCATAAACAGTTGACCTAAAAGAGAAAACATACACATGCAATAAATTTTAGTTTGACCATCTACATGGATAATATACAATACAATTAATATTCTTTTCAGGTCTATGATACATGTAGTTGGTCAGCATTTGCTGTATTTATTTTTCGTTTATATTTTGTATATGATACAATTAATATATAGAATTAAAGCCAGAATAAATATATAATGTTTATAAACTAACTCTTAAATACAATAAAATATTGTATATAACCAAAGAAAAAAAACTCATAAACACACAATAAAAAAAGAAGACATAAACACAAACACAAAAATAACAATAGTGAATATATTTCAATATACATGATTATACTTTTGGTATATTATAAATTTCGTATACAATTCTAAATATTAAAACAAACACAAAAATCTGACTTTAAAACTACAACCCAAAACCATACATAATATCTTAAAATAAAATAATAATCTAATAACACTAAATTTCATCAGTTAATTAAAAACAAACTAAATATTCAACAACTAAACAAACTATAAAATATAGAATCCTACACAATCAACCAATATTCATCTTTACAATTAGATAACATCAAGTGATAAAAAATCCAATAGAACAGTTCATACAATTTCCCTTGGTAAGAACTCTCACCATCCTTATGATTATCTAAATCCTCAACACCAATAACACTACACTTTCATTTTCCCTTATCAAAAAACTTCCTTATACTCAACCCCTTCCTCTCATCCCTAGTATGAGAGATAATATTCAATTTTAACTAAAAAAAATCAATAGCACCGAAAAAATATAAAAAGTTGAAAAAAAATTAGAACCAAAGAACTTCTTCATAAACTCCCTAAAAGTAGGCCGCCTCAACACCTTATAACTTAGAGTCGTATTACAACTCCAATTAAAAATGCACGGTATATGTCCACCATAAAATAAATAAATATTATGGGTAACATAAGAGCAACACTCATAAAACCAAACTTGAACAACGTAAGGAAAATTATTCAATTTATAAAAAAAAAATAATTGTGAATTTTCTTTTTGTTTTTTTGATTGAACAACATAAGGAAAACCGTTCAAACAAAAAGATGTGTTCTGCATCTTTCACTTCAACACCACAAGACCTACCCTTCCTTCCACCCTTTTTCTTAGACCTACAAACACTTTTCCTCCCAATTTCACCAGATTTTCAATTCTTCAACTGAGCAACATCACTTTTCACAATTTTTTCAGAACAAGTTTCAACCATTATGTAAATTAAGAGAACGAATATATATGTATAAGCAAGAAAAACAGCTATTCAAATTAAAATCAATGGCGGTTTCTTCTCTGAAAAAAGCTGCAAAACAAAAAATTCCCCTAAGAAACCATAAAGAAGTAGATCTAAATCAAAAGGGGGC
>CATIWM010280633.1:0-17433 GCA_949671775.1 Mallotus repandus
TAAAATAGAAAATTTATCTGCCAACTGAAAATCGTTAAAATAATTAGACAATGAGAATGTGACAAAATTAATTAAACATATTTAATTCTTAGAGCAATATTAACATAAAATTATCATTGTTCACTACTTAAAAAAAAAAAAGATAGGAGAGGAGGTGAGGCTCAAACCTTAGTCACGCCAGCCTCTTAAACATAAAACTATCTTGCTAATTACAGTGATTTATAAGCTAACCACCTATCTACCATGTTAAAACACTCTTTAGGCCTCATTTCTGTAGCTGTGTGACCCCCTCCCTGCACAAAGATTAAAAAAAAAAAAGTATTGAACTCTTTTATGTAATAAGTTATTACAAAAATTGAATCAAAGATAACTAATGCATTCTTACCCGAATAGTTGTATATGTCAAATTGTATTTGATATTTGAATATGTAATTACATTGCTGAAAAAAAAATTCAAATCCATACATACGTTAATTTAGTGAGCTCAGAAATTCAAAAAAACCGAAGAAAATGTATGTTTAAAACTCATAATTAAGACCCATAGTCTAAAAAATTGAAACGTTTTCGACTTGTTGCGATCCTAGTCCATGTTTGAAATCTTGACAAAAATGTCCAAATTTGCAAATCAATTGCAATTATAGCCCAAAATTGATTTTGGTCAAAATTGAGTATGGAGATGCTGATGTAGCATCCCAAATAGCAATATTAATGTTAGGCATACTGCCACATCAACTAAATATTTGTATAAACATTTTCAATTTGTAGCAATTTTAATTTTTCTAAATACGTTACATTTTTTTTATTTTTTTACATTTTATTATTAACTATGTAATTTTTAGTAGTTAACTATAACATTTAAATTATTAATTTTTTTTATAATTTATAAAAATTTAAAAATATATGTCATACATTTAACACTAAAAAACGTTAATCTAATTACTAAATCATTTCAAAATAAAATAATACTTACACAATTAATAAATAATATTTAATCTAATTAACAAAATATTTACATAATTTTAAATTTAATATCTAAAATATTTATTATTTGAATATAAAATTTTAAATGTGTATTATTTATTTAATATTGAAATACAATAATGTATTAATAAATTTTTTAAAAATAAAATATTTCACATGATTAATTACCATAAATGTTAGTAAAATTAAATATAGTTATTAATTATGTAAATATTATTTTATTTTGAAATAATTTAGTAATTAAATTAATGTATTTTTAGTGTTAAATGTATAATATATATTTTTATAAATTACAAAAATAATTGATAATTTAAGTATTATTGCTAGCTACTAAATCTTACATATTTTATAATAAAATGTAATATATTTAGAAAAATTAAGATATTTATGCAAAAATCATAAATTTAGAACAAAATTGCTACAAATAGAAAACGTTTGGTCTTTTTCTGCAAATATTTAGTTAATGTGACAATGATCCCACATCAATAGTTCCACCTAAAATGCTATGTTAACACCTCCCCACTCAATTTTGACCAAAATCAATTTTGAGCTATAATTGCAACTGATTTTTTAAATTTAGACATTTTTGCCAAAATTTTAAATGTGAACTAAAATCAGCACAAGTTGAAAGAGTTTGGATCTTTTAGACCAATAGCCTAATTAATATAATTTGTATAGAAATTTACTAACCCTGCGGTCTGTTCATCAACAAACCATGGTCTCCAATTTCTTGTCACCTTCAAATTTAGAGACTTTATCCATTTACGTGTACCCAAATATGGAATAGCCAAATCATGATCACCACTGCAAGAGAAAAATAATAATTTGTTTTTGATAAGCAAAAAATTGATAATTTCAAGCTCACCAAGCTTGATTAATTCATATGAAAATAGATAATTCATTCTAATTTAATACTGCGTATGCAATTTTATATGTCATAATCAACCAAAATGGGAAGAATAAGTAAGCATAATTAATAAAGTTTAAACAAATTGATTAATTAGTTCAACTGTTGATGCTTGCGACTACAAGAATTTATCGACTTAGCACGGAATTTAGCAACAAAAAAAATCCATTTTTAATTAAAAATTAATTTGAAATGAAACAAAAACAAGATGAAAAAAAATTGAAATGGAGTGAAACCAAAATGGAAATGATTATTAGAAACGGAACAATTTTCGTTCATAAATATTGCGCCAAAAAATGGCGCAGATCTACACAAACCGAACTGCAAAAATGAAAAAAATATCAAACAAAAATGAATAAATTTGATGAAGTTGAGTTAATGTACCTAAAAATTAAAGCACGGTAACCCCTTTTAGTGAAGTTTCTGTGATATTCAAGAACACCTGGCACACCCGGCACATCAGATTGATACCTAATTAGGCTAGCGTTGCATCTAAGCCACTCCCCTATTGTTCCCTAAATGATCAAAATTTTCCAAAATCAATGTTTAGTTAGCAAGATAAATATGATACGTATAAGAAAATAAAACTTTATTATTGGCATATACCTCTCGAACATGAAGGGCATCTTGAACACACTTATCATTAGCAAAGAAGTGGATATACACCATCATAAAATCCTATGAAAAAGATTCACCAAAAACACAGAATTTATATTAGCAGTAAGTATTGTGTGCGCGTGCGCATGTATACATACATAGAAAAGGAAATAGATATATTACCCGGCACCGCTCAACAGAAAGTTGTGATGCTGTATAGACATCGATTTTTTTCACGATTTCAAGTAGATCATTCTCTCCAAGCAAAGGACTTAGATCCCATGAACACTTTGGTTCCATAATGTTGTACATGAACACTTTCCCAAAGGTCTATCATAAAATTTTGGATCATATGTATCAATTTTAATGTCTAAAAATATCAAAAGAAGATGATAAATGTTAAAGTTAATGATTAATCACTATTACTCATCACCTTATTGATAGCTTGAAGATTGCTAATGCATACTTCATTTCTTCGATCCGGTAACCTATAATTGCCCTTGCAAATTTTCTTAGTTTCCTTGAATAACAAAAGATGTTGCACACTTTAGAAAAATGTAAAATAAATAAATAAATTAGATGGAAATATATAATATCTCAAAATTTCAAAATTCACCTTATAGAGTTTGTTAGAAATGATACCCTTTTGGTGAGCATATGGTACTCTTGAGTTCAAATCGATGTCCCAGTTAGTAAGTGGATTGCCTAATATATATCCCTGATTTTACATATGCATTAAAAAAAAATAAAAATTAGGCCTTGAAATTAAACAACAATAGCAAGTTTAATTAACAGGAATTTATTTAATTTACTTTGAGGTTGATTTGAGGCTCGTTCCCTTTATCGATACCTGAAATTTGAAGATAGTGAGCACTTCTCCATCAAAATGAAATGAATTTAGCTTCCAAGATGAAATTGTTGAATTCATAGTTAAATTCTTACCATCAGATATTTCATTAACCACAAGTGGAACAATTATGCCAGCATACGAATCACCAGCAACATATAATGGATTTGACAGAAATTTGGGGTGTGCTGTAAGCCACTGCAACATATATGATCTCACTATTAGCACTACCTCAAAAATTATCAGGTGAAATCGACTGTTGAAGTGTCAAGACAGACCCCCAATTACTAAACTATTCATCTGACTAACAAATGCTAAATAATTATATGTATGTACATGAATATTAAAACGAAATTGGACTAACATGTTAATGGATTTTTCACTCACCTTTCTTAAAAAATCATAGTTTTGTTCGGCGGTTGATCGATCACCAGTTAAATATCCTTGAAAACTTGTTGCATATGAGAATCCGGTACCCACAGGTGAATCCAAATATAAAATATTTGCGACCTTTTGAAATTTTTTTGTCAAATTATTTACAAAGTTGCAATTTTGCCAAGAAGGCGCTAAACCGAACAATTAAATTGAAAATAATAAATATAATTCACCGGTTGCTTACCAAAAAGATGAAATTAATAAGGAAGATTAAAATAGAAAGTACAAAAAATTGAAGTGTCTGACCTTTGTCCATCGATATGGACTTAGCATAAGTGTTGGTTTGTTTCCACTAATGTTTGGATAGTTAAAATTGAGCGGACCTGCAAAATGTTGCGGGCAAACATATGTATAAATGGGCAGCAATATATGACACTGGTAAATATATTTTAGTACAAAATTTTTAAAATTCAAGCTTATGAATTACGATTATGGGAAAGATGCAAATAACATTTTTTTAATGCAATGTATGAGGAATGCACTTAGAGTGTGTTTAAATACAAATATTTGATTTGAAATCTTTTAAATTTTAAATGTTGAATTTCAAATAACATGTAGTTAAATGTCATTTCAAATCCTTAATAAATAAACTTTTAAATTCATTGTGGATTTATTTTAAATCCTCATAGATATAAATCCATATAGTTTCCAAACAAAAGATTTAATTGAAATTCAAATTCACACTTAAATCCCTTATATTCAAACATAGCATTAGGGTTGAAGCTGCTCTCAAGAGAGAAAAAAATGGTTGAAGCTCAAAAACGATTTTGATGACTATTCTTTTCTTTTCTTCAATAAACTCTACTTGGTCTATCAATAGTGTTGAAAGGGCATTTAATGATCCAGACATGTGACGGGCTAAACAATACTATCATCTATGATTCATCCATATACTACTAGGTTTTAGTTTTAATCATCATAATTAAATACTGAATTTTTATTAATTTGACCATCTAATTTATTAAAGACTAGAATCACTGTATAATATCTCAAACATATGTATAATGTCTCTTATTTAAAGACCTTAGTCGCTATAGAAAATCCTTCCTTTCCTTTTTGAGATTTAAAATGGGAAAAGTTTGTATATTATTAAAGTTAAAAAAAAGGTAATGTCTCGTGAAGATTTCAAAGTACTGATTTCAAGCTAAGAACTTGCTACAACTTGATTAAATTTTCCTTGTTTTTATGCAAATTATTGTGCTAAATTTAGATTTGTTTTGTACTTTATCTTGAATCATTTGTTCATAAATGAAATTTTATCTTTGGAAAATAATAATAATAATAATAATAATAATAATAATAAATTAATAATGCAATGAGTGATAACACTTTTAGCCACTATATGACACCACAATTAATATTAAATGTTACATGCAATCAATGTCAAGATATAATAAGAAAGAAAATTAATTGACAATAATTGGCGAGAAATGTCCATGTATAGCAGCTCTAAAGTCAACCTAATTTTTTTTTTTTTTTTTTTTGTGAACTTGGTTTGTAGGAAAGAAGAATTTATATCTAATCCATATGAACCCACAAGGGGTCTAATTCCTTGGAGCGATCAAGGTTTAACCTTAACATTTCCACGGCTCTAACCCCTTGGGCCTATGCCTTGACCATTCAGTCTAGGGATCACAGTGCAATCAATGTCAAGATATAGTAAGTAACAAAATTATTTGTCAAAATTTGGGGAATTTTATGACAAAAAACCAAAAAAAAAAAAAAGCATATCCATTGTTTCTTTAATTAAAATTTTCTTGTAATTCATATTGCAATGACAGAAATCTATTCATTTTTCTCTACACTAGCCCAAAAAAAAAATCCAGTTGTCAACCTTCCATTGGCTAGAAAAAAATAAAATTAAAAGTAATTATATATATTAAAAATTATCAAACCCAAAATTGGGTTTTAAGTGAAAAGCATATATTTTTTTTATCTAAAAATTTTCAATTTCAATAACCTTTTTTTTTTTTTCACTTTTCCATTATCCATTGTCAGATTACAATGATACGCTTCTGCAGAGAAAGGAAGACATGAAAAAATTTACCTGTTTGGTAAAAAAATGGA
Source organism: Mallotus repandus (assembly GCA_949671775.1). Taxonomy (NCBI): domain Eukaryota; kingdom Viridiplantae; phylum Streptophyta; class Magnoliopsida; order Malpighiales; family Euphorbiaceae; genus Mallotus; species Mallotus repandus. The sequence goes on from CATIWM010280633.1 coordinate 5,835, forward strand.
GAAAAACCAGAACAGCCAGGTCCTCCAGTGAACCAAAAGATAAATGGATCATCCTTTGGACTCCTTTCTGACTCCACAAACATATAGAAAATTTGCACCTCTTCCTTGTCTCCAACACCAACATATCTTAATTAACATGTACCCAAAAAAATAAAAATTCAGAATTTTTATGACTACTTGTCTGCTTGATTGATCATCTTAAACCCATGTTCATACACAAAAATTGTACTTAAAGTAATATTCAAGAATTATACATACCAAAATACATACCCAGTTTCGAGATTAAATGGAAGATCTCCATCAAACCCAGGTAGATTTCTGACTATTGATTGAGAGAATACAATGTTTGCAGTACTTAGTAGAAGAAGAAGGGCATGACCTAACATCATCATCATGTTCCAAAATTTAGCCATTGGAGGAGCACAAGAATCTTGTTTTGGGCTTATTTAGAGTGATGAAGGTTATGACCAAGAAAAAGATTAAAATACAACTAATGGGTTGGTGTTTTCAGGAAAAAAAATAAAATATTACATCAATTTTGAAATTGGCAACAGGTGGATGTGCACTTGTCATAGTATCAAATATAATATAAATGGTAACTATTTGTTAGATGAAATCTAAATGGTAATGACAGGTGTATGAAATTACACTAAATTGATGCCATACCCCATTTCTTCAACCTGACAAAAACATCAGATTTTTTTTCCTAATATGATTTCATTTTTTTGTGGTTTTCAACCATGTACAAATCATATTCACAAGCATTTCCTAATATGGTTTCATTTTTCAGTTGTTTTCAACAATGTATAATTCATATTCATAAGCAAAGGTTGCTAGGGATTTTCGCACTCCTGTCCTGTTGTTAATGATTGCATTCCGTTTTAATTTTATTTTCAATTTAAATAATTTAATTATTTTTAATTCAAATTAAATATATTTTATTATTTTTAGTTAAAAAAATTATATTTTATTATTTGATTAAGATATGAAAAATGTACTTTTACAGTAATTAATATTAACTTAAAAATTATTTAATTATTTATTCATAATAAAAATTTAATAACTTGAACGCAAATAATTTACTTTAATTTAATAATTTTTATATTACATTCACTAAGAAGTATTTATAATTTTATAATTTTATTATGGTAGTTTATAATGTGTTCAATTTATATTGATAAAATTTTATTTAAAATAGATATATTTCTATATTAATTTAGTTATGCAATATTCATTTTAGTTTTTTAGTTGTATGAACAATAAGTATTTATACATGATAAAAAAAAATTTATGATAAGTTTAATTTTAATTTTTTATTAAACTAGTAGAATATAATACTAAAAAAATTATTAGATGTATTGAAAAATTATTATAAAATAAAAGAATTAAAATAAATATTAATTAAATATTAATTAAATTAATAGAATATAATTTTTTTTGATGGAATGTAATGAAGTCGTTATCTTTAATATAAATATTAAAGTGGAGTGCACTTTATAAATGAGGAGAATGCAATAATCTCTTCCAACATTTTTAAAAAATTACAATGAAAATTAGTTGAAGATGAGAATATATGTGTCTTTTATACTCTAAAAACATTAATAATAGAATGTAGATATGATGTGTTGAAGTGCAAAAATCCCCACCGCAAAGATAAATCATATTTATGGAATGTAACCAAATTATTGAGCAGCGTTTTTTTTATAATCTTTATTTGCAATTCAAGATTAATTTAAAGGTTATTTAACTCATAATAAATTGAAGTTGAAAATTAAAATCAAAGAAAAATAAAAAATGAGAACACAATGAAGATTTTGATAATATTTAATACAAATTAATATTTTTAGTTTGTTATTTGAATTTATAAAAACAAATTTAACTTTCTCAAAAAAAATTTACATCAAATTTACATGATATTAAAGATTATATATATATATAGTGGAACTTTTACGTCTATTTATGAATAAAACTGTAATAAACATATTATCAAACACAATATTTCTCGTGTTGTAACCCAAGATTAAACCACTACAAAAACCAATGAAAAATGAAGCAATGTAGAGGAAGGCTTGATATATTTCATGGGTTGTTCTTTATGTTCCTGTGATCGATGGGCCTTTGTAGTTATTCTTCTTGTAAATCCAGCATAAGACCCAATCATTAAGCTATATGAAGTTGTGGGCAGGGTCTGTTTGATCAATTAGGGTTGTGGGCTAGACTCCTTTTCACTTAATTTATCAAGAATCTGACAAATATTTGTGCATGAATTGCATACAATATCTATTTCCTTTGTGTCTCTGTGAAAATGTCTTCAACTTAAATAAAGATCCATCATCTCAAACCTGCCTAAAAGATCACAGTTGCCAAACATCACAAACACTTCTTAGCCAAGGAATTTGGTGCATTGCCTTATGCCCTACAAGGCACAATGTCAATTCAAGAAAAACATTTTACCGTTGAACGTATTGATATTGTTATCTCGTATGTAAGTATATCATTTGTAATTCATTAGAGAGAAATTTTTTTTTAAAGACCTATTGCTATAAAAAAATCATTATGTTTGCGACCTTTTATAAATTTGTCCTCGTTTTAAAAACTTGACAAAAATTATTTTAGTGAATTATTTGCAATTTCAATACAATTTGCACTTTAATTACAATTAATAAGAAAATGCATAAAAATATTAACTATATAAACATATATTTATATATTGAAAAGAAAAATTCAAACTGTTGTGAGGGTCCATATTTGAAATTAATAATATGTATCTAAATTCAGTCCATTCGGATGGATGGTTCCAACTGATAATTAGGTACCCATGTAGTTATAAGATACCAACCATTAAAAACAAAAAAAAAAATCACAAGTTTTTTATTTAATTTTTTATACAAGTTCTGACAATTAATTTCCATCCTTTTGACAAGAAAACAAAAACCTCCCAATATATGCCAAATTAATTGGTAAATGAGAGTCTACAAAGGAGAAACAGCTAAAAACCGATGAACCATAGCAAAACATTCCTTAGGCCTGTATTCTGGAGCAGTGTGACCACCTCCCTGCACAAAAAAATTAAGCAAAATATCACAAATAATTAGCCTTTAATTATTGCTCAATCACGTTATTAAACAATAAATTAAAATTACTATCACTATCATCATTATTCTTCTTTAATATTAATGCTTACCTTTACTGTTGCAAATGTTAAACGGTACTCATGGATGTCATCATATTTATATTCCACTGAATACCTGAAAAAAAAAATACTAATTCAACGCTCTAGCATATATAAATATATATAATCCATGTAAATATATGTACTACTAACCCTCCAACTTGACCATCAACAAACCATGGTCGCCAATCGGAGGCAATCGTTAGGTTAAGAGACTCAATCCATTCTTGAGTACCCACATGTGGAATAATCATGTCGTGATCGCCACTAGATGTTCAAATAAAAAACCAAAAATTGGAGATTGATAGTAGTAAGTAATAATCTATTTTATAAATTTTATAAAAAAATTAAAAGTTGCAACTAACAAATGTGTGAAAAAAAAAAAAACTCAAATGTTATGTGAAAAAATCCCAAGAGATAGTTGCCAACGTTACCTGTAAATTAGAACTTGAAGTCCTGTCTTGGTAAAGTTGTGATGATAACCGACAGAATTATTAACATTTTTTGAGTAGGACAAAGTTTTATTGACTCTTTTCCATTCCTTTATAGTTCCCTGAACATCAATTTCATACAATAATAATAAGTTTAATTATTTTGAGATTGGATTAATTAATTAATTAATAGTAAAAACTGTTAATAGCTTCATGTTTAACAAGTTATTATTTTTCCTAAAAAAATAAAATTATTATTATTTTTCAGCGGCTGCTTATATATGTATATATGAAGTCGTTCTTTAGTAAAAAAAAATAAAATCTCGTAACAAACCTCGCGAATATGTAGTGCTTTTTGAACAGTTTTATCGTTGGCCCAAATGATGCTACAGGCGAAGGTGTGGTGCTGAAAATTATAAAAAAGAAAAAGAAAATTAATGCTAATTAGTAGTATTGCTCAAGTTAAATAAAATTACTAACATTTATAATCTAATGATGGAGTATCTATTTCTGCACATAGTATTGTAGTATGTATAATTTTTAATCATAAGGGTTTTGAATAGTTCGGAATTCGAAGTAGGTAAATTTATAAGGGAGATTTATAAGGGAGGTAAAACTTGTCGAATATTTACTTTTATTATATATAATATTTATTATGTATAGCTCATATATACTAGTAAGTAGATAGATGCTGGGGCGAAGCGACGAAGTGCAAGCAAGGAGCGGAGTGGAGAAATATGGTACATGAGTAATTTTATAGTTTATACCGTAGAGCTTATATATATATATATATATATACATATTTCATGTATTTGTAACCTTAAGTTAGCAGTTCTAATAAAATACACTGCAGTCGCTCACTTCCGAGGATGTAGGCACATTACTGAATCTCGTTAAATTTCTATGTCTATTTTTCTCCTCTATCCTCTTACTCTTGTTTACTAAGTTAATATTGCAACAAGATTCTAACTTAAATTTTATTTAAGAGGCTTTAAACTTTTTACCACTTTGACCAAAAAATTTTGATATAATTTTTAATTTTCTTTAATTGAACTTTTTTTTGTTGACTTGCTCATATGTATGAAGATACATAAGAGGAAAATGGGAAAAAGAGTAATAGAAATTACCCGACACCATAGTTGAGGAACTTGAGAAAGTGAAAGCAGACTACCATCATCAATGGAATAGTCTTCTGTGATACCAATTGAATCCCATCTTGATGCCATTGAATTGGGAGAAAATATTATACTACATTGATTTTCCAATATTTGTCCATCATTTATTCTCCTAATGCACTACAAATCAAATATCAAAAATCAACCTTCTGTTTTATATATATATATATATATGCACACACATGCCCTTTGTAAATATTTTTGGACTCACCTGATTTATGATTTGAATATCTACCATACATAATGCATTGTTTGGATCTGGATATGCATATTCACCCATGCAATTTGTCTTGAAGGACTGCCAAAAACAATTAAAAAATAAAAAAATTTAAATTCAGAAACATTAACTCTTGAAAATTGTTTTTTGGTAACATTAATACAAATTTCATGACAAAATGTTATTTATAAATATGGCATAATAATTAATATAATGTAAAAAATGTATCCCTATAATGTATTTTAAAAATACAAAATTATATCAGGGATTTTAATTATTTCTGTAATAGAATTTTTTTTAATTATATTTTTTTAACAAATTGAACTAAATATATCTTTTAGAAAGATTTTTGGCATATTGCAAGTAAAAATATATGTGCATATACAGACCCTTACATAATTGTTATAAATTTATTAATATTAAATGATTACGATATATATTAATTCATCGAGTATTCAAAGAGTATCTTTTGAGAGAATAAAACATGAAGAAATTATCTAGTAGTTTAGGTGATAAACATTATAAAGTGAGGTCATCGGTTCAATCTTTCAGTCCCCTTGAATTGTTAAAAAAAAAAAACATAAAGAAATTACCTCATATATTTTCTTTGATAGAAGAGCCATTCCAAATGAAAATGGAACTCTTGAATTTATATCAATTTTATAATGTGTGTAAGGATTGCCAAGCAGATATCCCTGGGACAATTTAATCATTTATCACAACATATTATACATAAAATTCTTATATAATTAATTAATTAATTAAAATGTTATTTTGATGACACATACCCTGAGGTTTATTGGTGGCTGAAGTCCAATTTCCTTTCCTTCAAAGAAATGAAACAAAAGAAAATGTTAATTAAAGAAAATCTAAAAATACTTTATTTCTAAGGTATTTATGGATATATATACACACACATTACCATTAAGAATCTCCTGAACAACAATGGGGGCAACCATTCCAGAATAAGAATCAGCACCAATGTAGAGTGGGTTTGCAAGGAATTGTGGGTGACCAACAAGCCACTGTTACAGTTTCAAGAATGTTAATTAAAAAATATCCAAGTTGTATCATATTTTAATTTCTGTTTTTGCAATATATATATATATATATATAAAAGATAGTCTACCTTCCTTAAAAACTCATAGGTTTTTGCAGCTGATATTGTATCACTAACATTGTAAGCTTCCAAAGTTGTTGCATAAGAAAATCCAGTACCAACTGGAGCATCTAAAAATATTATACTTGCAACCTGAAAAATTAAAAATTATCAAAAACTTCAGCTTTAATACATTATTATTATTATTATTATTAACACGTCATAATTATTTTCAAGAAAAATATGATGAGAATTAATTTGTCACCTTTGTCCATGAATATGGGTTCAATTCAAGAACAGGTACTTTCTTGTATTTGGAATCCTTATAATTGAACATCAGTGGGCCTGCATATATGCATAACCTCACATAAACTTTATCCAAAAAAAAAAAAAACACATAATACAACATGTTAAGCCATTATATAAATTTAAAAACATTATCTAAAAAATAAGTACAGTAAGAGTTGGTTTCTATTAAAATTTATCGGTTCAAATTTTAAAATAGTCAAATTTCGGAGATAACAATTGTGAGCTAGCTCACATTCATATTTAAATATAACTATATTTAAAAGTATGTTAAAATTAGTTCTCTACATATGAAAAAAAACGTTGATAAATATATGGTTAAATGTTGTGTAGGTATGAATTTATCCGCACCTAAATAAAGTATAGAGAAATAATTTACTACTTCTATTATTTTTTTTAATAGGGAGGTTATATGATATAAATTTTGATGAATGACAAGAATCAAACTTAGAAATCAAACCTACACGTCTGAATATTCTTAGAGAGAAGTTACTATTTGACTACTTTCTCACTTGTTTCGTACTTCTATTATTTAAAGACATATATACCATTATTTAAATAGTGATTAAATAATTAAAAATTAACCACATTTAATAAATTTTTTAAATGTGATTAATTTTTTATTTATTTAAAATTTTAATCACACTTAAATAAAAATGGGTATATTAAATGCGGCTATGGGCCAACTCTTTTGTAATGAAATAGAAAAAAAAAGTTGTTTTTATCCAGCCAAGAATTAAATTAAAGAAAAGAGATGTATATAAATACCAATTTGATAAAAAAGAGAAGATAAACCAGAAGCACCAGGGCCACCAGCAAGCCAAAGAATTACAGGATCACTTTCAGGACTCCTTTCTGATTCAATGAAGTAGTAGAATAGCTGCATTTCATCCATCTTCCCCGCACCAATGTATCTATATATACATATTTAGAAGTATAAAGAAGATGAAAAAAAAAAAAGAACAGAAAATGTGCTCATCAGGCTCATTATTAAATGTATACACTATGCAAGCAAATGCATGGTTTTTCAGTTTTGCTCACCCAGTTTCAAGAAAGAATGGAAGGCTTCCATTAAACCCAGGTAGCGACTTGATAATCGACTGTGAAGCTGCAATTTCACTGTAGAAGAGTAGAATGATAAAAAGGGAAGAAGATAGAAATGGACTAATGAAACTGCTGCTTGAAGTGGCCATGGAGGTGTTGGGGCTTTGTTTAATTTTGCCTGTATGCCGTATGCTATATCTTTACTGTATATGAATGTAAAAGTGATCTAGATATCTCTGTCCACTGGAGTAGTAGCTGGAAAAGTAAAGGATAATGAATGAGTTGCTCATTAATATTATATTGCTAACAATTATTGACATTTCAGAGCAATTATTGATATTTCAAAGCAATTATTGACATTTCAGTGTACTATCCCATCACTCCACATGTCCGCCCAAATTTTAGTTCATATTTTTTTTTATCAAATAAAGATATTATATTAACAAAGCACACATAATAATATATGGACCAGCACACTTGGAGAGAACAAGTACGAGATTTTTATAGTGTTATTGCCCAGCAGAATTTGACCAAAAAAGTTAAATTTACTATTAAGCCCATAACAGTCGTATGTCCAACAGCTATAAGAAGGATTGAGAAAAGAATATCAACCTTCGGATAAAGGCTTTCAAGCTCCGAGAACAATGATCTCCTTTCCTAACATCAAATTTGCAAAGCATTGTAATGGTTGTTATCCTTTAAGGTGGCGGCGAGCATCTGCACCAAAGGGCCTTTCGAGTAGAGGCACGCACCTCATCATAGTAAAATAGCAGGCGGCGGCATTGCCGATCCATTTGCACAATAAAATAGAAGGTGGCGGAGAAGTCGGTCCATCTTTTGTGCTCAAAAGCTATCAAACACACTTGTACATCTTATTAGATAATAAAACCATAAACAGAAAAGAAAAAGAAACAGGGGAATAAACCCCCTAGTAATAATGGAGACTATCTAATCCAGTGATACTGTAGCAGAACTATTGAGAGAAAGAAAAAAAGCTAAAATTCTTGGGATGATAATTTTAGTTCATATTGTGCGGCTATAATATAATGTCCCAAATTTCAGTCATTATTTTCTTCGAATAAAGTTGGATTTGGTCTTAAATTATTTAGAAAGGTTTAATTAGTCCCTGAATTTTGCAATGATAGTCAAATATATATATCCTAAAAATTTCATTTACACTTCTATTGTCATCTGAGATGTAAACAAATATCTCAATAAAAATTACAAACAACTCCTTGATAGTTTAGTTAATTAATAAATTAGTCTATACTTTCATGAAAACATCTAATGAACAAATTAAAATTATATTTAAAGTCTAATTTTATTTTAATATATTGTATTACTAGATAAATTTATTTGAATGCCAATAATGTTTTAATAATTTTAAAATATTAAAAATTTGTTTTTAGTATGTCAAAATTATGAAAACATTATTGTTAATTAAATAAATTTATCTCATAATAGAACATATTATATATAAATTTGGGCCTTAAATATAATTTTATAAAATTAATTTTTAATTTTTTACTAAATATTTTTATGAAATTATGAACTATTTTGCTATTTAACTAAATTATTAGGAGTCTTTTTATAATTTTTATTATGATATTTGCTTACTTGTTAGATACTGGGGTGTGTAAATGGAATTTTTAGGACCAATTTTGTCACACCCCGTGCCCCAATTCTAAGTACATATATATTCTTTATGCATTGTATTTATATACAATATATTGATTGAATTTAAGTATAAGTTAGTATTTATAAATATAGTTATAGAGGAATGAAGTCAATTGAAACATCTTTTGGCCTGAATTGAAACAATTGAAAATTTAAGAGTTAAGAAGTAATATTAGCATTTTAATAAAGATTACAATGGATATTTTATATTACGATTTATCCATTTTAAGGGGATGCTATCCTATCCAATTCGCGGCAACCATGAAAAAGAAAGTAAGAAAGAAAGAATATTTAGAAGAGAAAAAAAAAGAAAATTTAAATCTACTAGTTGGTGTTGATTGTTCAAGTGTTATTTAATAATCTGAAAACTTTAAAGAGTTATCTAAAATTTTTTCTCTTTGAGCTCGATCTAATTCTGCAGTAACTCGAATTTATGTGGTTATTAATATTATTATTTTATTATTACTATTATTATTTTTACTATTATAATTATTATTGATATTGATATTATTATTATTTTATTGTTGCTATTATCGTCTTTACCATTATAATTAATATTGATATAGACATTATTATTATTATTATTATTATTATTATTATATAAAAAATAAAAAAAAGTCAATAAATGAACAGTAAAAATGCAAAGGAGGTGCTGCAGACTGTCATATAGCTTTTAAGTAAAATATTCAGTTTAGTCTCTATATTTTTTTTCTTTTTCTTATCTGTTAACCCCCCAAATGACCTCCGATTAACACCAAATTTGAATCATAACTTCTTCTTATCCTCTTCTACCTTTCCCTAGCTTTTATTTTGTGATAAACCATCTAAAAACATTCAAAAATTTAAAAAGTAAAGTCGGCATTATTTCTCAAATCTACATTGTTCTGGCGGATTTCAGGCAACGAGGTTAGTTCCTTTGCATTCCTCGAGTTACCAGGAGTCCGTAGCCACCAACCACGTGTCCGGTCAACACCTGTAGAATATTTGGCGAATATTTTTAGGTAATTCCGGTTTATTTTTAGATTTAATTGTTCAATGAATATTTTGGGCTATTTGAAATTATTTTTATGTTCTACTAATTGTTAGAAACATTTTGGTATATTCGGTTTTATCGGATGTTATGTTTTTCTATAATGAATAGTGATTCCAGTGATAAATAGTGATTCCGACGATAAAATATTGATTCTAATGATGAATAGTGATTCTAGTGATGAATAGTTATTCAGAGTTGAATAGTGATTACTGCGAAGAATAGTGACCAGTCCAGAAATTATGATTTTATTTTTAATAAGTAGTATAAATTATGAGGATTTATTTCCGTAACTAGAGCTAGATTTGATTCCTCACGGATTTTAAGATAAAAAATTCCAGAAGTATTTTGGTGGAAATTTCTTAATTTCTATTTAAATTGTTTTAGTTTACCAAAATAATTTCTAATAGCCTCAAATGTCATATTTAAAATATTTCCAAGTCAATTTTATTAATTACTTTTCCACAAGTCAGAGTGATTTTTCTAAGTTAGGCTTGAAAACAACCTTTTTTTAGATAAATGGAGCTAATTTATAGAATTAGATTAATTTGCATATAGTTTGAGGGCTGCATAACTAGATCAGTATATAGGATTGTTATATTGATGATTTATAAATAAATTTTATGATTTAGGTGCTGGAAAAGGCAAGGAAAGTGGAGGTGCAAACTAAGCAATTCGGTGAATTGATTAGGTGTGTTTTGTAGGCTATTTTGGTGAGTAGATGTTCAAATCCTTTAACTGTTTTTATACAGCAATAAAATGAGATTTTCGGTGTTTTTTCATGAACTTGAATTGATATGTTTGAGTTGTTTTAAATCAGTTTGTTGCTACTTGAAATGCTTGTATAAGTTTCAAGTTTTGAAACTATAATGATTTCAAGTTTACAAGTTAAATGTATCACTAGCTTATGCCTTGTTTGGTAATTTGATTTGAGAATATTTTAGTTACTTGATGATTTAATTGTGTTTATAATTGACTTGGTTTTATTGGTTAAAATTATGAAAAGAGATGATTTGATTTTGGAATGCTTTCTGGAACTACAATATGATATCAATATTTTGATTGATTATCAATGGAAATGGCATTTGGTTTTCTGTATTACCACCCTATGCGAGTTGTTGAATGTGCTAAGATGATATATGCCCATTTGAGATTTATGATGGTTGTAACACCCTACACACTTAGTATTAATACACATCGTGGTATCTCATATTCATTATTAATCATCCTTTAGTCATATGTAATTATTATACATACGTTTATACTTATTCGTACACGCATACAAATATTTTACATTAACTAATGGACATATGTATGCTACAAGGAGAGAGAGAGTCTGGATTCGGCCAACAACCTATGCTCCATGCTTTAACTACCATGCTATATGCTTCAAAATAGTCACACTTCAAGCTTCTCTATCTGGAAAAATAATTGCGATTTGGTGAGTC
>CATIWM010280643.1:0-21169 GCA_949671775.1 Mallotus repandus
AAGAGTAAGAAGATTTATTTTAAGTTCTTCTCCTTGAGAAGTAAAAGAAAATTGAGATAAACTTAATTCACTTTTGTCCACATCAACCTTTTTTTTTCTTGTTCATGCACTAGTCCTCATCTTCAAATATGCACAATAACACGTCAATTCAAATGTAAAATAATACTAAAGATGCTTATATCTAGGAGTGTTAAGGGTCGAAAATAGAAGTTCATGATGAGTCATAGGAAAAAATGATATTTGGGAGGTGAAATAGGTCAATTAGCAAAAGTTTAAGGGTGAAAAGGTGTATTCGGCAATATATATATATAACTTTTTAAGGTTTTTTTTCAAAAATTACCCTAAAAACACATTTCAACAACAAAAATACTCTACTTTTTTATAATTTATATGCGCATTCAAAGTACCAAAAATATTTATATGCATGTCTCCTCTTTCATTAACATAAAAAATGCCGCCCCTACTCCAGCCTGAGATATGCGCTCTCATTCTCTTCTTCATTCCCTTCTCTCTCGCAACCTTCTCTATCCCAACTTAGCTCAAAAGGTTTAATAGGAAAAAAAAAAGATAAATTTGTGTTTGATTTTTTTTAGATTTAATAATTAGGCTTTTGAACTTCTTAAAATTATAATTAAGTGTGGAAACTTGTATAAATATCACTATATAATGTGTTTAGTAGGTTACAGGTAAACTACTATTGATTAGAAAGCTAGAATTGCTGACATGGTATTACACATAAGAATCATGTGACATTTAACTAAGAAATGAAACACCCTTTTTATTGACCAATTTTAGGATTTTAGCTTTTGATTGTCATAATTCCTTTGCCACCATTAGCCATAGATCAATCCACCTCCACTGCTACCACTACTATCATTGTCACTATGTCAAAGATCATTAAACAAAAGTTGAAAAAAAAAACAAGCTACACAGAAGAAGATTATATTATTAGCTTATTTCATCCAAGAAACTATAATGATTATATTTTGTCAAGAATCTATAGATGGAAATTCAGTCTCGGTCTTCTTCTTCAATTACTACCCATCAATACTTCATGCCTTTGTTATTTGCATCATTTTCTCCTTCTCTTTTTCTTCTCTAATCTTTTTGTTATTTGATGATTGAAACTAGAAGTAGACTCAAATAGAAACTTGCTAATTTTTAGGGGTACTATTCTACCATTTTCATGGCTTTTGGCTTTATGCATATTTGTTTATTCTTTGTTCTTGAAAGGAGTTAAATGGGTTTTCTTGGAAAGCTAATTATGGCTATATAGACACGGTTGAAGATATATTTCTTAAAAATCCTATTTATGCTATGCATGTAAAATTTGGATTTTTTATATTCTTTGTGATATAGATATAGAAATCTATTATAAATACCAAACAGAAATAATGTGTGTCTTAATCTTTAGCGAGTGCACTTTGTGGATGTTCTTTTTAAGATTGCTTTCAACTTGTTTGATTAAATATGGCTAAAAATTGCAGCCTTACTTTGCATGATACAATGTGGATCATTTTAAATAGAATTTTTGTGCAATTTAATCATGAGATTTTGCCAAGATAATGAAATTTTGAAGCATCCAATTTGAATCGCAAGTCCATATGAATCCAAGTACAAATAAGTGATGGGTGCCAATGGTGCAAAAGTCTTATCAACAAAAGTGTCTCTTCTTCTTTTTTATTTGACTTTTGGAGGCTTTTTTCTACAATTTCATATGATTAACGCACATGTCTGTCACATTTTTTTCTTTTACATTTATTCTTTTGTCTATCTCATTTAAAATTATAGAGCCCTAGTAGTACATGTTAGCATTAACTTGCTAAATACACTATTTTGTGATATTTATATAGGTTGCCACATTCAGTTGTAATTTTAAAAAGTTTAAATACTCAATTGTTAAATTTTAAAAGTTCAAATACCAATTTTGTCTTTATCTATATTCTTACTTAAATAATAATACACACATCTCCAATGTCAATCCCTTCTTTAATTTTTCTCATTCTTTTGAAGCTCTATGAAGATTTACAGAGAGCCATATGTATAATGATTGATGGAGATGCTGCTACTTTCTGTTTTTTTTATTAATGTATATGAGATTTGCATTCTTATAACATACATGCATTGCATTTTCATATGGACAACATTTTGATTTACAAATGTTAAATTAAATTAACTAGAGAGGTATAAATATTATATAAATATAAAAAAGGGTCAATAAGGTAATTTTTATTAACTATTTGGGTTAAAATGGTATTTTACCCTAACATATGTTATGGATGTTGGAACAAAATAAAAGAGAAAAACTCTAGAATACAATAAAACAATGTAGGAAATAAAAGAAGAGGAAAAAGGGTGGAGAGAAACCTAAATCTAAATTCCAAATCTCAACTAAAAAAACAATACCCAACTCAAATCAACCTTGATAAACCTTAATTATCTTATTATATGATGATTGCTACTAGAAATTGAGGAAGAAAAGAAGTAGGGCAAGCTAAATTCAAGAAAATTTTAGTCATGTCTCATATAGAATAAGGTAAGTAAAAAGAAAATCTCTTCTATTTTTGAGTAATTAAGCATATGCATGTGATTGTATGGTTGTGTTTATAGTTTAAACCCTTGATTTCAAGTATAGTAAAAGTGATTTGCATAAATTGTATGATTTAAGTAGAACATATCTATGTATATTGCTGATTTTAAGAGTATTGAATTTATGGGTATTAAATAGACATGAAAAATAAAGATTCAAGATGTTAGGTTATTACAGAATTCTGATTGTGATGTGCAGGGCTGTTTCAATTTTTCAGTAGTTTCAAACCTTAGCTCTATCATTTTGACCCAATTTTTGGTACGAAGATACTTTTATCATGTGATAAACTTCATGATGAAATGCATTCTTTTGGTTAGGCAATCAAATTGATTCCTAAGGTTGCTGTAATAGGTAATTCTGCAGAGGCTAGTTATGAAATTTGAGTATTTGAGGCCCTTAAACATGGTTTTTTTATTTGATTTTTAGTGTGCATATACTTCAATATGTTGACCATATACTTGTAAAATTTCACGTTAAAATTTAGTCATTAAGTTAGTCAAATAATTTAAACATTTAGGCTGTTGCATAAGACGAAGTTTTGTAAATTGTATGATTGGCTTGAATTGCATAACTTGTATTATAAAGCATGACATATGCACTTCATAATAATTCGTGTATTTAGGTTTTGTTAGTGGTTTTAAGGTTATATTGTTTGGTATTTGGAGATGGTATAATAAGAGGGTAATGCTATGGAGAGATTGAACCGAGGAGGCTCAGGTGTATAGTGCTCTTTAAGAGTCTTCTTATTTTGGTATATTGGACTTGATCTTGGAATTTTGCTTTGACAAGGTGAGTAGATCATTAATTAATAATGTTATGGTTACAACTCTACTATATATATAAATATACATCTGAATAGTTACTTTCTCTAAAATTTAGTTTATTGTTAAAAATGATATGATTTCTATAAATGATTCTTGATCCTATCTTGTGAAAGCCATTATGAGTGCTATTTTACTACTAAATAATGGGAACATGTATTTTATTTTGATAAAGATTGCTAAATAGAAAGTTTATATATATGTATTGTTTAATGATAATGGTACACACTCATATTATGGTTAGTATATTAGATGCTAAAAATGTTATTGATGATATGGCTATCTTTAGGACAATGCTTGATTACACTAATGCCTTTGTGGCGTGTAATCGGGTGGTTTACCCTTTAGGTTATCTCTACACATGTGTATGACTTATAAACATTTAAAGGGAGTAACATGTTGGATGGGTTACTACCTAAATATATTTGATCACTTAGGGGGAGTGACATATTGGATGGGTTATTACCAAGTGTTCAATGCTCTTAGGAGATTAACATATTGGATGGGTTAGCATTAAAGAGCTTAAAATGTTAATTATGACTTGAGTGTGTGTTAAATCTCTTAATTTTGATGATGAATATTTATATAAATATGATACTCCTTGAAAAGTATGTGATTTGCTATTTATGATTTGATCAAGTTTTATATTGAAATAGAAATGTGCTAAGTTATTTAAATTTGGTAGAAATGATATTTATATGATTATTTTTACGAAATACATGTTCCTTATTGTTAATTTTTAATCTACTAATTGAGAATTCATATTCATCCTTCAATATTATAATCTTTTTCAGAATATCTACTATGAGAGTGAATTTCAGCTTGGTTGATCATCATTTTTGCACTCTTCCATGTTAGAACCAAGGTCGAGCCAACATTTTAGCTTTTAGTGTTATTTTTAACCTTTAGAATAGTGCACTATGTATAGTTTTATGAATATGGGCATATCCATATGTGTGTGTGTGTATATATATATATACAAGTATATTGTTTAGCTAATGCATGTGTACTTAATACACTAAGCCTCGTTAATAGAGTACTAAAAGTTGATTACTCATTAGCATGTTTGTTATTGAGGTTTTGAGAATCTTAAGGTGTTGAGTTCCTTTTTGAGTGGGGTATTACAGATTTGGTATCAAAGCGGGGTTTAGATTTTGTAGACATGTGTTTTACATATAATCTTTGACATGATTTGTTAATTTTCTGTTGAAGAGTTATGGCACCGCGTGTGAAAGGTGGCAAGGTAGAGGCTAAGGCCGAGGCCGAGGGTTTGGTTAAGGTCGAGGCACGACACTTGTTAGGCTTCGAGATGTTGGTCGACTAAATAGGAATCCTCCTCCTATAAATGTCTTTGAAGAATGAGTAGATGAACATCATATTGATGAGTAAAAGGTGCATGAACCTGAAGAGGAAGAAGAGGCTGAATATCCTCCTCATCCTCTATATCCTCATCCAGTACCACCTGTGGTATAGATTAACCCCTGTATTATAGCTACGACAATGATAGTAGCTCTTGCAACTAGGGAACAACACCAAAAATGTAAAGAACTAATAAAATCAGCAAAGAAGTGTGGAGCTTATTATTTTTATGATGTGTTGGACTCCAGGGAAGCTAATAAATGGTTGAAGGCCACAAAATAAGCTTTCATTACTCTTGAACTCACTAATACTTTGAAAGTTAGCAATGTATATGGCCTACTTTATGAGGCAGTAGACATGTGGTTTATAAGAGTTAAAAATTTGCACAAAGCAACTTTAATGTAGGAGCTTTTTAAAGTAGAGTTTTGTAGAGAATATTTAACAGAGACTTACAGAAGCAAAAAATAAGATGTCTTCATCTATTTGATGCAAGCTAGCTCTACAGTTAGAGAATATATGGACAAATTTGAAGAATTTTAAGAGTTTGCCACAGATATCTTTCTTACAGAGGAGCAAAAATATAGAAGATTTAAGAAGGGGTTGAGAGTGGAGATTCGATAAGTGACAGGTGAAAGTCCTTTAGTAAAGAGGGAAGTTCATCTCAGATAATATCAGAGATAGTTAGTAATAAGGATAGAGGCTATTCAACTAGAACTACACCTCAATTTACTCAGCCTTAAGCTAGTCAAAGCTCAATTATAAAGTGAAGTAGTAGTCCAACAAGTGTACAAGGAGTTGGTATTACCTATTGTTCATCTTGTAGGAGATTTCATGAAGGGGAATGCAAAAAAGTACCTTTGACTTTTTTTTGGGTGTGGTGGTTTGGGTCACATGAGAAGAGACTGCCTACATGAGACACTATTTAGGGGATATACTCAAAGTTTAGCTTACAGGGGTGGTAGAGGTGGTAGGCCTCCTTTTCAAGGAAGGGTGACTAATAGAGGTGGAGGAGTTAATGCTAGTAGAGCTAGCGATGCCGGCCAAACTAAGCAAATAGGCCAGGAAGCACAGAGTAGTAGACCTAATTCAACCCAGGGTGTATACCATCACTCAATAAGAGGCTATTTCTTCTTCGGATGTGATCACCGGTATGTTATCTATTTTTAAAACAAATGCCTATTATTTAATTAATCATGGCTCTACACATTCATTCATTTTATCTTCATTGTTCATAAATAGTACAAAAGAACCTAGTAGGATGAGTGAGAGTTTGGTTGTAGATATACCTGTTAGGGAAACTGTTATGTGTAATTATGTGTATGAGAGTTGTGAGTTGAAAATAAGAAAGGGGGTGCTAAATGTAAACCTAGACCAATACATTTGTAAGTGTTTGATAATATATTGGGCATTTATGCACTATCCTCCTATCAATCCACAATGGATTGTTGTAGAAAGTTTGTAGTATTTAATCTGCCTGAGGTGCAACAATTTACTTTTAAATGAAGATGTTGTGCATTGCCTGCTTGCCTCATCTTAGCTACTACAATTTGAAAGTCAATTAGGAAAGGATGTTAATATTAGTTTACATATGTCATTGATACTGAAAAAGAAGAGTTGAACCTAGATAACATTTCAGTTGTAAAAGAATTCACTGACGTGTTTCCAAAACAGCTTCTAAAATTGCCTTTTGGTTCAGAAATTGAATTTTCCATTGATTTGCAACCTAGGACAACCTTTATTTTACAAACACCTTATAGAATGGCCCCAACTAAACTGAAGGAGTTGAAGGTACAATTGCAAGAGTTAGTTGACAAAGGCTACATCCATCCTAGTGTATAACTATGGGGAGCACCAATGCTATTTATAAAGAAGAAGGATGGTACAATGCGATTGTGTATTAATTACGAGCAACTGAACAAGGTAACAGTACGCAATAAATACCCATTACCCCATATAGATGATTTATTTGATCAATTACAAGGTGCAAGGGTATTTTCTAAAATAGACTTAAGGTTAGGGTGTCACTAACTGAAGATCAAGGAAGCGAATGTACTTAAAACATCTTTTAGGCCCCAATATGGCCATTATGAATTTTTAGTAATGCCATTTAGGTTAACTAATGCACCAGTGATATTCATAGATCTGATGTAGAGGATACTCAAGCACTTTTTAGATCAATTTGTTATTGTTTTCATAGATGATATCCTAGTTTATTCTTGTTCGATTTTCGTGATTCATATACATAGCGAAAATATAAAATTTTAATCACTAAACCCTCATAGGATCCATGTAATTCGATTAAATCAATTGAGAGGGATTCTAAACACTCACCAAAATGATCATATGGCAAGATAGTTAGAACGAAGAAAGGGGTTCACTCTAATGACACCCTACCTCAAACTTTTCATATAGGTCTTGTCGGATCAAGATGCTGCCAATAAAGCCACACCTTCTACGGGTATCCACATGAACAGGGTAGCTAAAGCAATGTTAGTGTGCTACCACCTTTTAGTCTATATGAAAATCTAAAATTAAAATTATTTCGTATTTATTTAAAATAACACTTACTTTAAATAAATAAGGATATAAATAAATATAAATATAACCACACACACACACATATATATATATATATTCTTTTAGAGAGATTATTATTGGGTTAATTAACCCAAGTTTGCTTTGGGCCTGTTCTAAGTGTGCAACCATATAGGTTCACACAACATTGGCAGTAGGCCTAAAATTTTCATTTTAGCCCACAAGTTATAAGCGGCCTCTAGCAAGACATTATGATTACCCAAGTTGTGTAAAGGTTGATAATCCAACATAACCTAATCCACAACGTGTATTATAGTCCTTTTGTCATGCGATATCTTGGTTGAACATAAGGCATGGTTCATATCATCCTTATATAGTTCAATCATATTATTTCTTGATCCCAAGTAGATTGATACTAATAACTCTTTATCAATACATTCTAGCATGGCCATGCATTTCTCTTCAGTCTAACTTATTGAGGGGCCCACATATATCTTCTTAAAATAATTGAGGGACAAATGTCATCTTAATCACTCACATTCCTCACAGAACTCATTCCATATCCAATCACAACCTATTTTACCATCTGGTTAAAGATGATGTAGGGATGTGTCAAATATAGAACTCATCATGCAGGAAACCATGGTGATTTTAAGTTAGAGGACTCAAATAATACTATTGTGATGAGAATTATTTATGACAATTATTCATGTAGTATTCTCATAGTGAGTCAATTCAGTACATCATTTCTCTACTATGTACCTATGAGTTTGACTCAATATCTCATATACATGATCAATAAAACATAATTATCAATCAACCTCATACTAGTCTTTATTCATTATTGATCCCACAATAATGATCAACTAGGGATATTTATATTAGAATTCAAGTATCATCTAAGAGTTTTACTATCAAGTCACATACTTAATAACCTTAGGTAGAATTAACTAATCAAGGATAATATTAGAATTAGACAATAATAATAAAAATGTCTCTTTATTAATAAAATAGAAATATGACAAAATCAAAGTATGGCCATTTCATAATTGGCCTAAGGAATATCACTAACAATTCCATGAGTGCAGAAGAGCATGTTGAACATTTGAGGCAGGTATTCCAGACTCTAAGGGAAAATAAGTTACAAGCCAAATTCAGTAAATGTGAGTTTGGCTTGATTGGGTAGTCTTTTTGGGGCATGTTATTTCAGCTGAAGGAGTGTTTGTTGATCCCATAAAAGTAGAAGCAATTGTAAAGTAGGAAGCTCTTAAAACTATGCATGAAGTAAGAATTTTTTTACCTTAGCAAGGTATTATAGATGATTTATGCAGAATTTCTCCATTATTGCCTCAGTACTAACTAGGTTGCTTCATAAAAAAGTGTCATTTGTATGGAGTGATGAATGTCAAGAAAGCTTTGATACATTGAAAATATGCTTAACCTCAGCTCTAATTTTGACACTTATAGAAGAATATTATGGGTTTATTGTGTATAGTGATGCATCTAGAAATGGTTTGTGGTGTGAGCTTACACAACAAGGTAAAGTGATTGCCCATGCCTTAAGGAAATTATGCCCTCATGAACTTAACTACCCCATACATGACTTAGAGCTTGCAACAATTATATTTACCTTAAAAATCTGGAGGCATTACTTGTATGCAGTGAGATGTTAAATTTTTACTGATCATAAGAGTTTGAAAAACATCCTTAGTCAGAAGGAATTAAATCTTAGGTAGCGGAGATGGACAGAGTTACAAAGGACTGTGACCTTACAATTGAATATCACCTAGGCAAGGCAAATATAATAGTAGATGCCTTTAATCATAAATCCTTTGGTACTCTATCTCATATTAAAATTGTTATGCTTCCATTATTTTTTGATCTTCATGCTTTGAATGCAGAATTAGCTCATGATAGCTGTGGAGCACTATTAGCCACTTTAAAAGTTTATCCAATATTACTAGATCAAGTTAGAGAGGCTCAAAGACAAGATGATCGAATAAAGAAGATTATAGAAGAAGTAAAAAAGCAATGCTCGAATAGTCTTCTCCATTTTTTAATATGGTACTCTTATGCTCGGAGAAAGGCTTTGTGTATCTAATGTAGAAGTATTGAAGCAAAAAATCATGGAGGAAGCTCATTGTTCTACTTATTTAATGCATCTAGGGAGCACAAAGATGTGTAGAATATTACGGGAAAACTATTAGTGGATTGGAATGAAGAAGGATGCTGCAGATGTTATTACTAGATGTTAGGTGTATCAACAAGTGAAAGTTGAACATCAACATCAAGTAGGTACCTTATAACCTCTTACGATTTCAGAGTGGAAATGGGAGCATATTGCAATGGATTTTATAACAGGATTGCTTTGTACTCAGTAAGGAAATAATGCTTTTTGGGTGATTATTAATAGATTGAAAAAATTAGCTCATTTTCTACCCATTAAGGTAAGCTTTTCACTTAAGAAATTAACAGAGCTATATGTCAAATAAGTGGTAAGATTACACGGTGTACTAATGTCTATCATTTCCGATCAAGACCCAAGATTTACTTATAGATTTTGGTCCATTATTTAATGTACCTTAGGTACTAAACTTTAAATTAGTACTGCCTTTCATTCATAGACTGATGGTCAGATAGAATGTATAATTCAAACATTGAGAAAAGATATGCTTCAAGCATGTGCAATTGAATTTAAAGGTATTTGGGACAAATACGTACCACTGATGGAGTTTGCTTATAATAACAATTTCCAATCTAACTTGAATATGACTCCATATGAAGCATTGTATGGTAAAAAATGTAGAACACCTATATGTTGGAGTGAAGCATGAGAAAGAAAGCTTGTGGGTCCAGAATTTATTCAAATGGCCATAGAGAAGATAAAAATTATCAAGAGCAGGTTGAAAATGGCACAATATAGACAAAAGAGCTATGCAGATCTCAAGTGAAGAGAAAAAGAATATGAAGTTAGGGACAATGTGTTTCTTAAAATTTCCCTATGGATGGCCGTAATGAGGTTCGAAAAGCATGGAAAATTAAGTCCAAGATTCATTATTCCATATAAGATTATGGAGAGAGTTGGACCAGTTGCCTATAGATTGGCATTACCACCAAAACTATCCCAAATTCATGATGTTTTTCATGTTTCTATGTTGAGGAGGTACCAAAGTGATCCATCTCACATTTTGCAAGCACAACTAATTGAATTGGAGGATGACTTAAGTTATGAGGAAGAACCTATTACCATCATTGCAAGGGAAGAAAGAGTTTTAATAAATAAGGTGATTCCTCTAGTAAATGTGTTTTGGATAAATCACTCAACAAAAGAAGCAACTTGGGAGCATGAGGAAGATATAAGAAGTCAATATCCTCACTTCTTGAAACTGTAGGTATGTAAATTTTGGGGACAAAAATTCTTAAGAGGGAGAGAATTGTGAGATTTGCATTCTCAAAACATACATGCATAGCATTTTGATTTATAAATGTTAAAATAAATTAATTAAAGGGGTATAAATATTGGGTCAATATGGTAATTTTTATTAATTATTTAGTTTAAAATGGTATTTTACCCTAACATATGTTGTGGTTATTGGAATAAAATAAAAGAGGAAAACTCTAAAACACAATAAAAATGTAGGAAATAAAAGAAGAGGAAAAGGGCAGGAGAGAAACCTAAACCTAAATTCCAACATTTCTATGCCAAATCCCAACTAAAAACATAATACCCAACTCAAATCAACCTCGATAAACCTTAATTATTTTGTTATATAATGGTTGAGACTTAAAATTGGGGAAGAAAAGAAGTAAGGCAAGTTGAATTCAAGAAGATTTCAGCCATGTATTATAAACAATAAGGTAAGTAAGAAGCAAATCTTCTCTATTTTTGAGTACTCAAGCATTTGTATTCGATTGTATATTTGTGTTTATAATTAAAGCCCTTGATTTCAAGTATAGTGAAAGTGATTTAAGTAAATTGTATGATTTGAATAGAGAATAGCTATGTATATGTCTGATTTTAAGAGTATTGAATTTATGGGTATTAAATAGACATGAAAAATGAAGATTTAGGATGTTGGGTTATTACAAAATTCTATTTGTGGTGTGCAAGGCTTATTCAATTTTTTAGTAGTTTTAGACCCTTAACTCTGTCATTTTGACCCCATTTTTAGTATGAAGACACTTTATGTTTTTTATCATTTGGTAAAATTTCATTATGATATGCATTCATTTGGTTGGGCAATTAAATTGATTTTCAAAGCTACTGCATATGTAATTCTATAAAGGCTGGTTCTGAAATTTGAGTATTTGAGGCCCTTAATGTCAATTGGATTGAATGCCTCTAACTATAAAAGTTCTTCTCATTATATAGAAAATGTTGGAGATTTACATAGCTAATTTTCAGCATTACATCAAGTAGATTTAGGCTGATTTCTAGTAATTACATCAATTAAATCTAGGTTGATTTCCAATAAGTAGACCTATCTAAATAAGGAAGTTACAACTATTCTACTAATTATTATATATTTACAGCTATAATATTAATTAAGGCTTGATATATGTTGTCACCCCCCCCCCTTTTTAAATTGATGTCGGTTGGTCAAGAAGCATCAATTTGCCCACAAGAAACTGATGACATTGTCGTATCATGGCCTTAGTAAATACATCAACTATCTGGAGATTAGTGGAAATATGAGGAAGATAAACAATATGAGTGTGTAACGCTTCGCGAATAGAATGACAGTCCACCTCAATATGCTTAGAACACTCATGGTAAACAGAATTAGTAGCAATCTAAATTGCACTAGTGTTATTAGTATAAGTAGAGTAGGATTACACTGAGAGAAACCAAGCTCAACTAAAAGTCCACGAAGCTAAACAATATTAGAACAAGTAGCAGATATAACACGGTATTTTGATTCCGTAAAAGATTTAGAAACATAATCTTACTTCTTACTCTTCCAAGAAATCAAGGAATTACTAAGAAACATGCACCAACCCGTGAAAAATCAATGAGTATTAGGACATCCAGCCTAATCAGTGTCACTATAGGCAATCAGATGAAGAGGAGAATCAGCTAGAAAGAATAATCCATAACAAGGTGTCCTATGAAGATGTTGAATTATTCGATGAACAACATCTAAATATAGATGATAGGGATTTTGCATGAATTGACCAGCTTACTGAATAGCAAAAGAAATATTCAGTCGAGTAATAGTCAAATAGTTTAAGTTGCCCACCAATTGTTAAAATATAGTAGGATCTAAAATGAGATCACCCTCCTCACAATGGTACTTTGTGTTTACCTTAAGTGGAGTATCTACAAAAGAAGCATCCTAGAGACCAGCTAAATTAAGCAAATCCTATGTGTACTTGTGTTGATGCAAGAAAATACCAAAAGAATCAATATGAACTTCTAAAACCAAAAAGTAAGTAAGAGGACCGAGATCCTTCATAGGAAATGAGGCTTGAAGATATTGTTGCAAACGAGCAATTAAGACAGAATCAGTTTCAATAATAACAATATCATCAACATAAACTAGGAGAATGACAATACCATATGTCTTGCAAAGAAATAAAAATGAATTATATTTGTTCTACTTGAATGAAAATTAGAGCAAAGTTGATATGGAACGAGGAGCTTGTTTTAACCCATATAGAGATTATTTTAACTTATAAACATCCAAAGAAGAGAAAGATAACAAGCCAGGTGGTAGAACCATGTAAATCTCTTTTTTGAGATCACCGTGAGGAAATGCATTTTTAACATCCATCTTATGAAGTGGCCAGCCTTGTGAAGCAGTAATTGAAATAACCATTCAAACTGTTGTCATCTTAGCAACCAGAACAAAAGTCTCTTCATAATTGATGTCATACTCTTGTTTGTTACCCCAGGCAACCAACTATGCCTTATAGCTATCTAGAGTACCATCAAAATGAAGCTTGATCGAGTAGACCCATTTACAACCAATGGCTTTAATATTTGTAAGACAATGAACAATATCCCATATGTTTACCAGCCAACAATCATATTTAGCGGCCTTTGAATAAAATGAAGGAATAGGAACAGTGGTAAAAGTAGAATGAATAGATGTGTGAAAAAATCTGTACCGATCAGGTGGATGTGTGATTCTGAAAGAGCATCAGGGAATGGCATTTGAAAGCTGATTATCTATGGAAGAAGTAGTTTGAACATGCTCAAATGTCAGGTCAAGCTTTGAAAGCTGTAAAGTTGGACGTTGTCATCATTTATACACAAATCTAGGCTGGAACCATTCAAAAGTAGTAGGTACCTCATTAAAACTAGGAAAGACAGGTGGCTCTAGTGAAGACTCAACATGAGTAGAAAAGAAAATTTAATTTTCAAAGAAGATAATATGATGAGAAATACGAAATCTGTTAGAACATGGATTATAACAAACATAACCCTTGTGTGATTTACTATAGCCTATAAAAGCACATTTAACAGATTGAGCAGAAAGTTTATGGCATTTATGAGGTAGCAAATGAACAAAGAAAACATAACCAAAATTATACATGTCAAGATAGTTGGGATGCTTATGATAAAGACGATAATAAGGAGATTTAAAGTTTAAGACACGTGAAGGCAAGCGATTAATTAAATAAACTGTTGTACATAAGGCCTCAACTAAGAATTTAGATGAAACAAAAGACTCAAGCAATAAAGTTCAAACAAAATCTAACAAATGGTGGTTCTTACATTCAACAACACCATTCTACTGAGGCGTTTAAGGATAAGAGCATTCTGAAACAATGCCTTTTTGTTGAAGAAAATCATAAAATTCATGAGATATATATTTGCCACCAAAATTAGACCTTAGCACTTTAATTTGTGAAGAAAATTGGGTCTCCATATAGGCTACAAATGTTTTAAAGATAGAAAAAAACCTCAAATTTAGAATGAAGAAAATAAATCTAGGTATATTTACTGTAATCATTAATGAATATGACAAAGTATTTGTAATTAGTATGAGATATAATAGGAGTAATGCCCCACATATCACTATAAATCATATCAAAATAACTTTTTGCATGACTACCATGAGAAGGAAAAGAAAGAGACTTACTTATACCCAATTTACATGCAGAGCAGTCAAAAGAAAAATGAGAGGAGAATTTATATTTATTATCTAATAAACTAGAATTTAGTAAGTGAGATAAGATAACAGAATTAGGATGGCCTAAACATTTATGCCATACTTTACCTTTTTAGTTTACAGTGACACAAGCTAAACAAACAAAATTAGGAAAAGTGTAAAGGAAACAAGCGTCTAACTTTATGCCCCTTCGCTAATATCTTCCCCGACACCTGATCCTGCACAACATAACCATTACGAGAAAATCGAACATCACAGTTATTATCAACCAATTGTCCTACCGAAGTGAGACTAGTAGAAAGCTTAAGAGATACCAGAACATCTTTGATTGAAGAATTAATATTACCAATAACATGAATAGGTAACTTACTACCATTAGCAATATGAATATTTCCATGATATTTTTTTAACATTGCTAAGAGTCTCGAGGGAATTGGTTATATAATTCGATGCACCAGAATCCACAAACCAAGATAAATATGGTGTAGTACGCTTACCTTGAAGTCCTAAGGCTGAAAAGGCTGTAGTAATCATTTGTTGAACCATTTCAGGAGTAAGTATTGATTTGTCAATAGTTTTTGAACCAACAACAGCATGATTAGCAACAACAGCCTGATTAACAATATCAGCTTGATTAGCTTGACAATTTTGAGGACAAGTAAGACATTCTTTGATAATATGCCTAGGCTTTTTATAATAGTTGTAAGATTTTTTGAACAATTAACAATTTTGTGTTCTTTGTAGCTATAGCATTGAACTTGTCGCATGTCTTTACCCTTGTCTTTCCCATAAGCTGCATAAGCAATGACATTATCATGTGTTTTTTTTTTTTGCTGGAAACTTGTTTGTGTTGCAAGATGTTGCTCTTCACGAAACAACTCTCCAAAGCACATATCCAAATAAGGAGAAGGATTACGATTCATCAAATTAGAGCGGACTGCCTCATATTCAGTATGTAGATTTATCAAAAACTTATCTCTCTTACTCTGTTCATGCACCTCTTGAACCACAGAAAGAGATCCAGCTGGTACTTTGCATAATTATGTCAACATAGTCAGCCCATAAGTTCTGAAATCTAGAAAAGTAACCTTGAATGGAGAGACCACCCTGAGAGTAACTAGCAATCTCATACTCTAATTAAAAATATTTGGCTGTATTATCTTGATTGTAAACCTTTTTTAAATACTCCCACATGCCTTTAGTTGTCTTATATGGCCTCAAATTCGGAACAAGCAGTTGATCAACTGATCCTAAAATCCATGTTATGACTCTAGCATCCTTGACTTACCACTAAGCCAATTTAAGAAGCTCAGTAGGTGCTGGATCACTACCATTAATATGACCCCATAGTTCTTTTCCCATGACAAATAAATGAAACTATTCCCAGGCAGAATAACTTTTGCTAGTGAAATGCACACTAAAAGTATCCAAGTTGCTAGTTAACATGATACCCATAACTCACTAAAAAAAAATGTAACCCACCAAATGCAAGAAGAAGTGCTAAAAATCAACAGACCCAGGAGTTTAAAAATTGAATTGAAATAACACTGACAAGAATATAAAAAATATCTCAAAAAAAAAGATCTAAACTTCACAAGAAAACACTTTAAAATTCTGAATTAAGGCACTAATACCATGTCAATTGGACTGAATGCCCTCTCACTGTGAGAGTTCTTCTCATTATATAGAAAATATTAGAGATTTACAGGGCTGATTTTAGCAATTACATCAAGAAGATTCAGGCTAATTTTTAGTAATGAAATCAACAAAATCTAGCATGATTTCTAGTAATTAGATCTATCTAAATAAGGAAGTTACAACTATACTACTAATTACAATATATTTACAACTATAATATTAATTAAGGCTTGATATATGCTGTCAATTAAACCTGGTGTTTTGATCTAATTTTTAGTGTGCATATACTTCAATATGTTGACCACATACCTATAAATTTAATGTCAAAATTCAGTCATTAAGTCAGTTAACTAATTTAAACATGTAGGCTGTTGCATTAGACAAAATTTTGTAAATTGTATGATTTGCTTGAATTGCATAACTTGTATAATAAAGTATGGCATATGCACTTCATAATCATTCTTATATTTAGGTTTTGTTTGTAGTTTTGAGGTTATAATGTTTGGTATTAAGAGATGGTGGAATAAGGGGTAATGCTACGAAGAGATTGAACCGAGGAGGCTCGGGTATATAGTGCTTTTTAAGAGTCTTCTTATTTTGGTATATTGGAATTTATCTTGGAATTTTGCTTTGACAAGGTGAGCAGATCATTAATTAACAATGCTATGGTTGCAACTCTACTATATATATAAATATACATATGAATATTTATTTTCTCTAAAATTTAGTTCAATATTAATGATGATATGATTTCTATAATGATTCTTGATCTTATATTGTGAAAGCCATTATAAATGTTATTTTACTACTAAATAATGGGAACATGTATTGTATTTTGATAAAGATAGCTAAATAGAAAGTGTATATATATGTATTGCTTAATGATATTGGTACACACTCATGTTATGGTTGATATATGAGATGCCAAAAATGTTGTTGATGATTTGACTGTCTTTAGGATAACGCTTGATTACACTGCTACCTTTGGAGCATGTAATCGAGTGGTTTACCCTTTATGGGTATCTTTACACGCATGTATGACTTATAAACATTTAGGGGGAGTAACATATTTGATGGGTTACCACCTAAGTGTGTTTAATGTTCTTAGGGGAATAACATATTGGATGGGTTAGCACTAAAGAACTTAAAATGTTAATTATAACTTGAGTGTGTATTAAATCTCTTGATTTTGATGATAAATATTTATATAAATGTGATGTTCCTTGAAAAATATATGATTTGCAATTTATGATTTGATCAAGTTTTGTATTAAAATGGAAATGTGGTAAGTTATTTGAATTTGGTATAAATGATATTTATATGATTGTTTTTAAGAAATTCATGTTCCCGTTGTTAATTTTTAATCTACTCACTAATTATTTGACTCATCCTTCAATATTACAATCTTTTTCAGGAATATCTACTTCTAGAGTGAATTTTAACTTGGTTGATCATTGTTTTTGCACTCTTCCACGTTAGAGCCAAGGTCGAGCCAATATTTTGGCTTTTGGTGCTATTTTTAACCTTTAGAATAGTGTAGTATGTATATTTTTATAAATATGGGCATATCCATATATCTGTGCATATATATATATATTTAGGTTGTAAATAAATAAGTATGTTGTTTAGCTAATGCATGTGTACTTAATATACTAAGCTTGAAAGTTGATCATTCGTTAACATGTTTATTATCGAGGAGATTTTGAGAATCTTAAAGTGTTGAGTTTCTTTTTGAGTGCGGTATTACAATGTATTTCATATAAAGTTAAAATTAAAAACAAAATGGCATTGAATTAGGGTGGACACACACATTAACAATATAAAACTTGAATATAATAAAAAAAGTTAGTTGATAATAAAAAGGGTTAGTTGATACATTGTAATTAGATCAATTCATATTTTATAAATTATAAATATTTGAAAATTGTATAAAAAAACTTATAAATTATTTCAATATAGAAATCATTCAATGGGATATAACAAAAAAAAGTAAATAAATAATCGTATACTATGATAAAAGTAAAGTTTGCTCATTAAATGATAAAAAAATAAAAATATAATATAATTAGTTTTAAAATTAAAGTAAATATAATTAGAAATATAAGAGATGAAGTTTAAAAAACAATACTCATCAATATGTTATAAAGTGAAAAATATAAATATAAAATTAAAATTAAAAATTAAAAATATAATTAGAAATATGAGAGGTCATAAAATAAAAAATGTTAATGCTCATAAATATATTACGAGATAAAAATAAAACAAAAGACAAAGATTAGAAAAAATTATTAGGTGTACAATTGCTATATGACAAAATTTGTCCTAAATGGCAAAATACATATGGTTAGCTTTTATATATTTTATGCGGATATTCCTTCCTTGAAAATTATAGCTAACAAACTTTGGTGAATTTTTTTTTTTTAAAAAAAAGAGCTTACTTAGGTTTTGTTTTTAAAAACTATTTTTTTTAAATCTTTTTTTTTAAAAAATTATTTTTGAGAAAATATTTTTCTATATTTTGTATATATATATATATATAAACAATTTTTAGTTATTTAGTATCTGTATAGAAATTAATTTTTTATTACATTATTTTCAAGAAGTTAAATAAATTTATGATTTTTATATTTTTTTCATTTTTTATGGGTAGTAGGATATTTAACAAAATTATTTAAATAACTAATCATGAATCTGCGCTTTGTGCAGATTCTAAATAATAATTAATTATAATTATAATTTAATTAAATATAAAAATTAAAAATTAAAAAGTTATTGCATTATTTTTTGTTAAGAGTGTGTGTATAATAATAATAATAATAATAATTGAATGAATGAATATATAAAAGAAAATAAAAATAGACAATAATTGAAAAAAGGAATATTTTAGATAAAATACATAATTTTTTATGAAAAAAAGAGTAATATTTTAGATATAGTAAAAGTAGAGTGTTTTATATAGAATAGAACATGTGTAAATATTGTAAATTTTAATAGCTCAACATATAAGCTCTTAAAGATGAATGTTGAATTATAAAGAGGGACACTCATCAAATTTTAAACTTAATAGCTCTGAAACTCCGCAATTAATATAGATTTAGATTGGCTAAAAAAATGTACATGGAGAGAGAGAGAAAAGAGGAGGGGGGTGGTGGTGTAGAGGAGACAAACAAAATTATATAAAAAAAATTTACTCATTATTATATCAAAATTGGATAATTTATTTATTTACTAATAAAAGTAAAATTAAATTAATTAAAATATAATTATAATTTGATTAAAAGTCTATTTCCAATTTTAATTATGTTAACTTCTATTTTATCTCTAATAAAAATTAAATTAATTAAAATATAATTCTAATTCAATTGAAAGTATGTTTTCTGTTTTAATTAGGTTAAATTCTATCTTATCTTTAACAAAAATTATAATTTAATTAAAAATATTTTTTCTATTCTAATTAGGTTAACTTCTATTTTATCTCTAATAAAAATTAAATTGATTAAAATATAATTAAAAGTTTGTTTCCTGGTTTAATTAGGTTAAATCTCTAACAAAATTAAATTAAATTAAATTATTAAAATATAATTCTAATATAATTGAAAGTATATTTTCTATTTTAATTAGGTTAACTTCTATTTTATTTTTAATAAAAATAAATTTATTAACATATAATTCTAATTTAATTGAAAGTATGTGTCCTATTTTAATTATGTTAACTTATATTTTATCTCTAACAAAATTAAATTAATTAAAATTTTAGTAATAATTTTATTAAAAATATATATTTTCTATTTTAATTAGGTCTACTTATATTTTATCCAATATAAATCAAATTAGATAACATAATTTTATAAGTGTTACTATATTAAATTTAATAAGTAAATAATTAAAATTAAAATTAATAAATTTTATAAAATAATTAATCATGGAAATGCTAATGTGAAAAATATTAAAAGATTGTTGTGTCTATATAGAAAATTCATAAAGAATGTAATAAATTACTATATTGAACTCTATCAAGTTTGTAAAATTAGATTATTATTTAGATAAAATATTGAAACAGTATTATATAATTTTTCAAATAGAAAATTTATTAAAATTGTAATAAATTACTATATTATAATGTAATACTATCAAGACTGAAAAATTAAATTGACATATGAATACAATAATACTCTTATTATTTTTAAATAGTTATTAAATTAAAGTTTATTGAGTAAATAGTTATAATTGATTAAAATTTTTATTGTCTTGTATATGTAATTATATTTTAGAAAATATAGCATATAATTTATTTGAAAGTATATTTTCTGTAAAAAAAGTATATAATTATCGATTTTAGATGTTTTTATAAAATTTAACAAAAAAAGTTAAAATTAAATTAGTTAATATTTATCATTTAATTATTGGTTGAACTCAAAAAAGTGTTAAATTAATTTTTGAGTGAATAAATGTATTAATATTAAAAATATTGAAGAAATAAAGTGTCATAGCTCAAATTAAAAATTTATGAAAATTGTAATGAATTATAAGTTTAATGGGATTGTAATATTTAAATTGTTATATAAAGAAAATATAACTTTTATTATTTTAGAATTTTTTATTTAAAAATAACTAATAATTTTTATTATCTTATAATTAATTATGACCACAATATTTTTAATATGAAATTAGCTCTGCTGTTGAGAAAAATTATTTATAAAAAATATTGAAGGAATATTGTATAATTATTTAAATAAAAGATTTTATCAAAATTGTGATGAATTATAACCATATTAAGTTATTAGAAATTGTTGTATAAATAAACAACACAGTTATTATTTTTAGGAATTTTCTCAAAAATAGACTAAAAACCAAAAATATTATCAAAAACCACATTGACAAAAAATATTTTCAAAACTAACTTTTCCTTTTTCAAAAATAAATTCCCTAACTTTTTCTTTTAAATATGGATCACTTTCATTTCCTCCCTTATTTTTAGAGTATTATCTTCTTTTTTTTCCTCAATTTTTTATCAATATTTTGTTTCTAGTGTCTTCATTTTTTTCAACATTTTTTTTGCTAAATTTTTTTTCCATTTTTAAGGTATTGTCGTCTTTTTTATCAATGTT
>CATIWM010280705.1:0-12855 GCA_949671775.1 Mallotus repandus
GGTATGCAAATTGGAAAAATCGTTGTATGGATTGAAGCAATCTCCGAGGCAGTGGTACAAGCGATTTGACAAATTTATGATCGGGCAAAAGTACACAAGAAGCAAGTATGATCATTGTGTATATTTGCGCAAGCTACAAGATGGATCCTATATATATCTTCTACTTTATGTTGATGATATGCTGATAGCTTCCAGGATTCAGACAGAAATTGAGAAATTGAAGACTCAATTGAACAAGGAGTTTGAGATGAAGGATCTCGATGAAGCAAAGAAGATTCTTGGCATAGAGATATCTAGTTATCACAGAAAGAATATCTGAGAAAGGTACTAAAATGTTTTGGCATGAATGAGAAGTGAAAACCAGTTAGTACAACACTTGCTCCTCATTTCAAGCTTAGTACATCCATATCACCAAAGAATAATGCAGAACGGGAATACATGACAAAAGTACCTTATGCAAGTGCTGTTGGTAGCTTGATGTATGCAATGGTGTATACGAGGCCCGATATTTCACAAGCAGTTGGGGTTGTGAGCAGGTATATGCATGATCCTGGCAAGGAGCATTGGCAAGTTGTGAAATGGATTCTATGGTATATTCTGAACACCATAAATGTTGGTTTGATATTTCAGCAGGATAAGCAAGAAGGTCAATATGTAGTTGGGTATTGTGATTCAGACTATGCAGATGATTTAGACAAGCGTCGATCAACTACTGGTTATATGTTTACTTTTACAAAGGCACCGGTCAGTTGGAAGTCCACTTTACAGTCAACAGTGGCTTTGTCTACTACAGTGGTAGAGTATATGGCAGTTACAGAGGCAGAGTATATGGCAGTTACAGAGGCAGAGTATATGGCAGTTATAAAGGCTGTAAAGGAGGCAATTTGGCTTCAAGGGTTGCTTGATGAACTCGGAATGATACAGAAGCACATCAAAGTGCACTGTGACAGTCAAAGTGCTAGTAATTTAGCAAAGCATCAGGTTTATCATGCAAGGATGAAGCACATCGATGTTCGATATCATTTTGTATGGGAGATTCTAGAAGAAGGTGGAGTCATAATCCAGAAGATTTGGACCACTGAGAATCCTGCTGATATGTTGAAAAAAGTGGTAACTGCGGTCAAGTTTAAACATTATTTAGACTTGGTCAATATTGTTGAAAATTAAAAGATGGAATTTACAGACACTACTAAAGTTTGGATTTGTGAGAGAATTATGTGGAATTTTGCAAAGGTGGAGATTTGTTAGTTTTTTTGGCAAAATTGTCAATCCCACATTGCTTAGTTATTAAGAGGAGGGGAAAGTTTTTGGTTATAAATAGACTTCTCATCTCCCTTAATTAATCATCCCAAAATTGCCCTCTCTTATATATTGGCAATCAATCTTTTTCTCTCTCTTTTGTAATATTTCCTTAATTAGTGAAATATTATTTTAGTAGTGTCCGAGGACGTAGGCATAATTGGCCGAACCTCATTAAATTTTGGTGTTATTTTTATATCTATTTAATAGCTATTGTCGGGCATAGTTGTTGTTAATTATTGTGCTATTAAAATTACTTGTCTTGATAGATAGATTCTGTCTAAGGATGGTGGTTTTTAAGGAGGCATTGTGACCCACCACTCTTTCCTGGGAATCTACCTTGGGGTGATTTTTAGTACAATCGTTTTCACTCTAGTCACTTGTGCAATAGTTCTCAAGGTGAAATTATTATTGGTGAAAATTAACCCGAATTTCACAACAGATATGACCTTCACTGGATCTTTGAATTGGAGAACGATTTGCACAGAGCAGTGAAGTTGAGTCAAGTGGATTTCATAAATGAGATATTAGAAAAATATCCTGGATTAGCGAAAAAGTTTGACAACAATGGTTGTACCCCTCTGCACCTGGCTTGTAGGTCGGGTAATCTGAAGATCGTCAGACAACTGATAAATTCAGATTCGACACTCTGCTGTCTAAAGGACAAGCATGGTAGGACTCCTCTGCACATTACTACCATTCGAGGAAGGCTAAGTATCATGAAAGAGTTGTTAGATGCTTGGTTAAGTAGCGTGATGGATCTCACGTCATCAGGTGAGACAACACTTCATTTGGCGATCATCCATGATCAAGTTAAAGGCGTCAGGTTACTGTTAGACTGGCTATCTAACAACTTTTTTGCCCCTGATACAATCAACATGAAGGATTGCAGAGGCAATACGGCTCTGCACTTGGCAACCTCAAGAAAACAACTCCAAGTAATGTAGCTTTCTCCCTACCATAACTTTTTAAAATTTTGATGTCGAGCAATATCTCTGATGACAATAATTGAAATGCGATGCAGACTCTAAAACTGCTATTGCACAATTGTGGGACAAAGGGAAACATGGTGTAAGTGAATGCCATTAATTTTGGTGGTTTCACAGCTTTGGATATTTTAGATGTTTTGCCTCAAGGTGGCAAGATAGATATGGAAATTGAAAAAATTCTCAGAAGAGCAGGAGCTCTGGACCAAAAGATGTAATGCAGACTACAAGACAGCCCTTCAGATCCACATACAATGGACATCACATGTTACTGGCGACAACTACATTGCTAATAATGATAACCTTCCTTGCTGCATTGAGACCTCTAGCATTCATTTTGGGACGTGGCTACATTGGAAATGGAAACTGTAGAAAATTTGGAGGATTTTGATTTATAATAAATTTATTTTTATTATAAATAAGGAAACTTTCAATACAAAAAAAAATTGTACACACTACTCACATGCACCACTACTTTTTCATTTCCATGCACTCTCTTTATCTTATGGACACACACACATACTATACAAATGAGGATGGATGTATTTATAGGTGAGGGTTAGGTACTATTCCCACCTCCTCACTTACACCTCCTTAAAGACTAAGCATAATAAGTTGTCAAAACCAACTTGAAAACAACTTGTGACAACTAATGCCAAGTTATTAAACAACTTGCAAGTAACAAAAGTAAAATTGATTTTGGCAACTAAGAATTCAAAGTCAAGTTAGCTTCTCCTTATAAGTTGGTTAACTAAAGTAATAATCTTTTAGAAAGATGTAGAGAAGGCTATAGAGTTGGTGATGTAGTCTTCACATTTACCACCTAGAGAGAGTCACATTCTAACCATAAATACATCCATCCTTCTTCCCATGCAACTTCAATGGCATATATTGCAGCCGATAATTCAGCAATGTGAGCATGAGAATTTCCCACACCAAAAATAAAGGCACTATGAGGAAATCCGGTTGAAGTCCTGAAGATTCCTCCTGTACCCGCGGCTCAAGGAGTTTCTAAAGAGGAACCATTTGTGTTCACTTTAAGCCACGAAGGAGGAGGTGGCTACCAAAGCACATAAATCATTCGTGGACCTCAACTAGGGATACCAGAGATATTCAGCAACCTGAGAATGCGAAAATCCTCAAGGGAATTATACATCTTCCCTACATGAAAGAAGTTAGTCTCCTTTATGGAATTCCAAAAAAAAAAAAAAAGAAGGGCTGCATGCACATTAGGAGTTGCATTATCAAAGATAGTTGCATTATGGGTTCGCCAAATAATAACCACGCCATGAATAATCATCGAACACCAAAAGGAAATAATCTAATAACTGAATCCATGATGCATAACATCAACCATAAGATCAATCAATGAACCAATGGTGACTATTTTGCTTCCAAATAGTAGAGAAATAGCACTACATATAGTAGCTGAAAAAGAGCAATGAGTAAATAAATGAACTCCATCCTTCAAACTTTTAGCACAAAGAACACACCTAGAAGTAAAAGAGAAAGCCCTCTTCAGAAAGTTATCCTCTATTGGGAGATAACCCAAAACAGCTTGCCAAAATATCAAAGATCTGGAAAGGGGCAGAAACTCTTTCCAAAGAAAAGAGTGCCAAGGAACAATGGGTCTTGCAAAACATAAATTATCATAATTGCATTTAACAGTAAGCTTGCCATCAGAAACAATGGTCCAAGCACATAAATCTGAATCCAAACAAATATGTAAAATCACCTGAATCCTATCCTTGACAACATCATTGCTGATGTGCTACGAATTCTAATCACCATCAATAAAAAAAAGGACACCAAATCAACCAAACTACGTTTCTTAAAAGCTAGAGAATATTAAGTTACTCGGCCATAAGAGGAACAATCCATTCCAATGTCCAAAAGTTAAGAGAAGAATACTAACCTATAAACCATTAAATTTCAGACCGAAGGTTTGAGTAAACACCTTTGATAGAGAACCACATAGAAGAATAGAAAAAAGTTGCACGAGAAATGCGTGAAGAATGTAAGAATCTAGGCCGAATAAATAAAATAGGATAGTCCTGAGAAACAATTAATTTCCAAGCCAATTTGCTAAGCATAACATCATTGAGACATTTTAAATTTTTAATACCAAGTTCGCTTTCTTAACTAGAAGACAAGAAAATCTCCTTGGCACTGTAACTAACTTTTTCTCATTCACAGAACCAGCCCATAAAAAATTCCACATGTTGCGTTCGATCATAAATAAAAGTGAAATAGGCCACCTGTAAATGCAAAAGATTGAAGAAGCAAGCTAGTGATCATTGATTGAATAAGAGTCATACACCCTACAATAGAAAGAGCCTTCCCTTTCCACTTAGAGAATTTGTTACAAACCTTGTCAGTAATAGGTTTTAACTATCACTTCCTAGGAGCACCTGAGAACAGAGGGACCCCTAGATACAAAAAAGGCAAAGAACCTTTTTTAATATCCACAACTTGTTGAAGATTGGAAAAACGAGCAGCTAAAATAGCAGTACCAAAATACACTTTAGATTTTGACTAATTCACTAATTACCCAGATAAATTCCTATAAAGAGAAGAAATGTCATTAATGGCCTTCATATTATGAATAGTATCTTTGAAAAATAATAGCACATCATCAGTATACAAAAAGTGAGATGGGAAATAACTATTACGCATATAAAGCAAAGGAGTAATCGCACCCTGAGCAACCTTAGCAGAAAGCAGTCTACTAAGAAAATCCTCTGCCGAACAAAATAAAAGAGGAGATAAAGGATCACCTTGATGGACAACTCTGGAGCAAGAAAAATATCCTTAAATCTTGCCATTAATCATAACCGATAATCTTGACGAGGAAAATAAAGAAAGAATCCAATCCCAAAAAGGCAATGAGAACCCGAAAGCTTCTAAAACATCAAGCAAGAAATTCCAATCCACTGTGTCAAATGCCTTTCTAATATCAATTTTCAAGGCCATGCTGCCTCTAGAATAAGATTTATTTATTAGATTCACCCCTTTTAAAGCTCCTACTGTACAGTCTGAGATGCTTTGGTTTTTTATAAAAAAAACTAAATTGTTGATAAGAAATAATTCTAGTAGCAATTAAAGCAAGCCAATCTGCTAAGATCTTAGTAACAATTTTAAAACAGAAGTTACTAAGAACAATAGGCCTAAATTGCTCAATAGAAATAGCATCAGGCACTTTTAGAAGTAGAATAATAATACTAGAATTCATACCTGAGGTGACAATTCCAAAATGAAAGAAGATACAAACAGCTGCACACACATCATGTTTAACCACATCCTAAAATGATTTATAGAAAATCCCCGTGAATCCATCTCGGCCTGGAGCACTATGCACATCTATGTGGAAAACTATCTGCTTAATTTCCTCAGAAGCAGGGCATCAAAGTAACATCAAATTTTCCTCCTTAGTCACCATAGGAGGGATAACCGAAGAAATGAGCTAAATATTAGAGACCACTAAAGAATCAACTTTGAACAAATTCTGGTAAAAATCTAGAATATGATGCTTAATAGAAGAAAGATCATCAGTAATTACCCCATCCACCTTAAGATGATGAATGCCTTGCTTAGACTTTTTTCTTGCAAATTACTGGTAGAAGAAAGAAGAATTGTGATCTCCTGCAGTAAGCTATTTAATGTTACTGCACTTCTTAAAGAAAATCTCTTATTGCTTTAAAAATCTATCCAAATCTTTATAAGCTGACAACTCCTCTTTAAGCAACTCATCCAAAATGCCCAAGGAAGAGATTTGAGATTGAATATTTTGCAAAGACAAGCCAGCTGAATTAATGTTTGCCTCAAGTCATCCAAAAGAATCCTGATTCCTTATTTTCAAAGCATAGTGCAGCTGCTTCACCTTGGCTCCCAAAATTTGCATAGGATGGAGACTGTCAAGAGGAAAATTCCAAGATATGGAAATTAAATCCCGAAGACCTGGATAAGTGATCCATATTGCCTGGAATCTTAATATGGAAACCATATTAGCTTGAAGAGCATAGTTAAGTAATAATGGTGAATGATCAGAATAATGACAAGGAAAAACTGAGCAAAAAACCCTATTCCAATGATCAAAGAAATGTAAGTTAGCCATAGCTCTATCCAACTTACAGTCAACACGAGCACTACCATGTCTCCCATTTGTCTATGTGAAGTTAGCACCACGGGATGCAATTTTTGAAAGCAAACAGTCATCAATAAAATTGCAAAAATCTCTACAAGGCCCTAGAGTCCGTGCTTTGCCAGTCTTCTCAAGAGCCCAAAACTGCATTAAAGTCCCCAAAAACACACCAACTAAAAGCAAAATTTATGGAAAGGGAAGTAAGATCTTGCCAAAGCTGCATACACATATTTCTCCAAACACTACCATAAATAAAAGACATTCTCTGCAGAGAATTATTCAGTGACACATCAAAGGTGATATGCTGCTCATGAACATGCATAAAAGAAGGCGAAGTACTGCCACATTTGCTTAAAACCCAAATAGAAGGTAAAGCACGATTATTTTAAGCAATCAAAAATAAATCTAATCTATTCCAAAAAGAGCTAGGAATAGAAGAGAAAGCCATAATTGGTTCCACAAGACATATATAATTTGGGGAATATTATCTACAAAAAGAAATAAAATCATGTTGGGTGTTAGAATTACCCATTCCTCGATAATTTCGGTAAAGAAGCTTCATAAATTCAGCTTGTCAGGTTTTCTGGTTACTCTTTTTGAAAGAGAAACTTGATATTTCTGTTTGGATGGTTTTTTCCTGGTGACTATTTGCCATTAGTCTTCCATTTCAGCTTCATTTGCCCAAGAGATTTTGTGTTGTTCATCATCCATATCCAAGTCATCTGCTCCCCTATTCTCATACTGTATAAAAGGATTTTATTGTAATTTGAAGGCAATAAATAAAAATTTACAGGTTAGGACCCTCTCTTCTTCTTCTCTCCTCCCGACACCACCATTTGCACCATCATCATCTGCAACCTTCATGACCACCATCTGCCATTGTTGCCACACATATCCATCAAAATAGCAACAAATTAAAAAAAATTACAACCAATAAAATTAACCCAAAAATATTGAAAATAAAGCAAATTTTTTCTCTAGCATTACATCAAGCAGTTGGTGAGCAAAATATAAAATCAGACATATCATTTTAA
The DNA here is from genome assembly GCA_949671775.1 of Mallotus repandus. NCBI lineage: Eukaryota > Viridiplantae > Streptophyta > Magnoliopsida > Malpighiales > Euphorbiaceae > Mallotus > Mallotus repandus. The sequence goes on from CATIWM010280705.1 coordinate 7,461, forward strand.
TTTTTTCTCTACTTAAATGACTCCATTTATCTAGTTATCCACATAATTCAAAGATAAAGTTCCTTAAAATTCTCTTCTTCTTTGCACTTCTCGAGTCTGGCTCGATGCTCGGTTAGACAATCATGGAAGGATGATATTTTTAGCTAATAGCGACTGTGATGTTACTAGAGGATTATGTTCTTGTTTAATATCGCTGCTTGATGGGGTGGTGCTTAAGGAGGTTCTCAACATTACTACGGAGGATTTGGCGGCAATGAATGTTGGTGGAGGACCAAGAAATTAGGCGAGGAAAAAGAAAAGAACAACCTGTGTTAACTTTAATCCACTCTTCTCCAGGAACTAATCCCCCTCTGGACATGACTTTTACTGGAATCATCCCACTGGCCAACCTGAACCAAATCACCTGACTTTCATTGCAAAACAAAAAGCCAAATCAGTAACACTAAAAAGACAGTTCCCGAGCAACCCACTAGCAGTAGTTGCAACTGAAATGGAGATAAAACTCAATTTCAGGATACAGCTCAATTTCAAGGCATTATTGAAAAATATTTTACCCATGGATGAAAAGAAAATTAAGAAAATTATGAAGCACAGATCATCCACAACATTCAAAGTAATCTTTGGACCTGGAACAAGCATGCTAAACTTTGATTGGGCTACAACCTGCCCAGGCTGAGTTCCTCCTGTAATAAATTTAACCTTAGGACTCTTCTTCAGCTCTTGCTTGTTGTATTCAAACACGCAAGTGCACAGATTATGAATTGTAGTATAAAAGATATTGTTCCTACGATGATTGAATATTGAGCACTAATATTTTTACTTATGATCTTAGCTAGCAAATCAAATAAAAGTGATTTAGAAAATAAAATATAAATCTAAAAAAATTAAACTAAAAGAAAATCTAATAATTAAAACATAGAGCTTAGGTTTAGTTTCATTATTCCAATCAAATCATGGACATAATTATTAAACACCTTGATCATAGTTAAGGGTAATTGTTCTAAAATACCTAAAGACTCTCTCGAGTTCAATTAAGCATGCAACGATTAAAGTTTAACCTACTCTCATGGTTAAAAAGTTAATCAAAACTCATTAAGTTCCTTAACAATTAATTTACCACTGTAGACCCTGCCTACTATCATGGTTCCCTGTAGAGCTCGCCTACTTGCATGGTCTAGTGGTCTAAGTCCTATGAGTCTTAAGTTGATAGCTTCCCCTAACTCTCGATCGTTAATCTACCCATAAACATGCAATCAAACAGGCCTTTAATGATAACAAGACATTAAGCTCAAGACATAGAATTAACTGAAAATCAAATTAATAAAAGACTTATGTTCAATCACATCATATAATAGTTACTCCTACCCTAAACCCTAAAAAGGATTTAGCCAAACATGACTTTAGAAAGAATTATAAACATAAAATAAATAATAAGAGAATAAAAAAGAAGAATAGATAAAACTCATTTAAGCGTCGCTTCAATCTTCAAACCTTCATTTGCCTTTTTGAGCTCTTGTTTGTGGCTTTTAGAATTGTCCAAGGAATGCCCTAAATACCTCTAAGCCTCCCTTTTTATAGAAAAACCTGATAGGAGACCTTTTGGCCCTTCAATTCCTCTTCATTTCTTGCTTAGGAAAAGTCTCTTTTTCTTCGACACATCCACCGCACAACCGTGTGTAACTGGTGTCACATTAAACTTTTCAGCATGGATTTTAACACAACCATGCTTGAGTTTTAGTTCAGATTCCAGAAGGTTGCATAGCTTATAACACAGTCGTGCCTAAAACTGTATCACACTTTCAAAACTTCTTTAATTCAAACAGAAAGATGCACCACCTGCAACACATCCATGTTGCACCTATGCGACATAAAGCTTGTATTCCAGAAGATTGCACGAACAACGACATAGGTGTGCGTCAAACCATGTCGCCCTTAACATGATCTCTTCAAGCAAATCCTTGATTACCTCGAAATCCTTAGTTAGGTTCTTAAAAGGAAAAAGAGAATATTTGTTACCACTTGAATAAAATTCCCAATACAAACAAATTAAAGCCAAAAACAAATAAAATCTAAATAAAACTTCAAACTAAAATAATTATTGTTTAGACCTAATTCCTACCCAAATTAAATTAAATACTTATCTAAAATCCATTAATATTCAACTCTAAACATACATAAATATTACACACATCATTGCTCCTTCCTCTCCCGTTCATGATGCATGTCAACTTCTGCTTCCCAGAATGACATTAACAGCAAATTGCATTAGAGAAAAAATTACAGCAAGAATCTGACATCAAAGATGACACTAAAAAAAATAAAACAAAAATGATGCACAAAGAGAATATTTCAATCCGCAAGCCAAACCCCTGCTACTCCAACCATTCACTCTACACTAAGGTGCACATGTGCTCATATTGTATGCATATAAGAAACTAGTGATGGATATGTTAGTTGGAATTGACTAGAAAGTAGCAAAATCTAAATTCAAACATACATGTCATTGAGTGCAGAATCACAACAGCAACGAAAAAAAAATTCCCCATGCCAGATGGATGTAGACAAAATCCATATAGCAAATCAACTCCAACACCTCTGCAGTCAAATACTCCAAAATAGTAGCAGAATACACAGTAGTTGTTGCTCTTACTCTTCCATGGGCAGTTGTCTGTGACTTCAACAAACGATGGATACGACCCATTGGGAACTGCAAGTTTCACAAAAGATTAGTGAATTTAAAATAAAAAGGAAACAAATGCTTTTATAACTGAAACCAACACGCTTAGCACAACAAATATAACGCAGTTAGTGCGCCTTTTTTCCCGCGCCAATTTCAAGTAAGCTAACCAACAATGGAATTGCTCTTGATCCTCCAATTGCGAATTTATTTTCTTCTACCTAAGAAAGGCAAAGTAAAACACACGCTGCAGAAGAGTATGAGAATAATAAGGAGGAAAAGACGAATAAGAAGATGTTGATGACTACGGGCTAGCGTAAAAGAATGAAGGGAGGGAGGGGCAATAGGCAAGCTAGCATAAAGAGGGTTAGGCGGTGATAGAGGAGGGGAAGGAGGGTGGTGGTGTGTTTGATGATGATGGATGGCGTTGGGGCTGATGCTAATGAACGGCGGTGAGGCTGATGCTGATGAACGGTGGAGGCACTTGAGATATAAGAGAGACAGAGGTGGGGAAGTGGGAATGGGAGACGGTGGAATCATTGATTGGTTTTGCTTTTTGTCTCTTGCTTCTTGTTGATGTGTTTTTTTTTTTTTTGTCAGATCATTTGTCCACGTCAACGTGTGTTCCATTAATGTGCAGACTACTGGTTGGCCAAGACTAATATAGATAAAAAATATAAGTTAAGGTGTGAAATAGAAAAAAATTAAAATTAAAATGTGAAATATTCATGGTGATATAGTGTATTTGGCCGAAAAATAATTCAAAAACAAAGCACAGGGTAGTACATTTTATAGCCTGGTTGAAGGAATCAATGGTGGACCAATAGTTTCTTTCGTTTTTCTCAAATTAAATGTTACTTTAAATGCATGAATTTCACATTGAAAGCTGGATTTTTTTTTTAATTTTTTTTATCAATGAATAAAAAATAATAAAAATTTTCAACCATTAAGATAATTCTTTTCTATAAAATAATTTCAATACTCAAACAGTACTATTACATCATTGAATGAGTAGTGAAATTGTCACTCATCTTCAAGAGTATCATGAAATACATAATTTAAATCCAACCATCATTAATTTATAAAATTTATTTATATAAAAAAAGTGTGGTGTGCAGTCTATTAATATATTAATTTATATATATAAAAGAAAAAAAAGCAGAGCCATCGTATTGAAAGCTGGGTTTTTAATCAGTCTTCAAAATCGGTTGGTTGGAAGATTCAATGGCTTAAAGACCAAATGAGTCAAATTGGGATTGCTTTTCGTTCCACTTGTTTGGTTACAGGTAGAAGATGGATTCGAAAAGAGGTCTTGGTTAAATGGCTAGCTCCTCCTCATGGATGGGTGTCTCTTAATACTAATGGGTGTTCTAAATATGAAACTGATCTTGCTGGGGATGGTGGTGTTATCCGGGGTGAGCTAGGTGTTTGGTTGACTAGTTTTACAATCAACATTGGCAGCTGTTCTGCTATTGATGCGGAGATCTGGGCTATTCTTCAAGGCTTACAATTAGCCTGGGATAGAGGTTCTCGTAGAGTTGTCCTCCAAGTGGATTCTAAAGTTGCTGTCAATTGGCTTACTTCCTCGGCAAATCCACGGTCAGCTTCCTCTATTTTAATTTGGATTTGGAGAGGTATGTTAAAACAAGATTGGGAGATTCAAGTTTGTCAGATATATCGGGAATGTAATCAGGTGGCTGACAAACTTGCTAATGAGTCTCTTCACCATGGAAGAGGTATGTCTGTGTTAGATGATCCTCCATCAAGCATTATTCCGTTGCTACAGAGTGATGCTTTGGGAGTTTGCTGGTCAAGAAGTGTTAGAAGCCTAGACTAGCTTTGTTTTTTTTGTTTGTTTGGGGCTGTGCTCCCTTCCCTTTATTCCAAAAAAAAAATATACGACAAATTCAATCATCACAACTTCATCCTGAGCGTACCGCAAGTAATCATAGTTGCTTTGAGGGAAAGTTAAGCATCAAGTCTATAATATTATTCAATGCATCTGCTGTGTTGATATTCCACATTCCTTATGCATGTAAATTGGTTCTATTTTGACCAAAAAAAAGGTTATATGGTGCAAAATTTCTTATATATAGATATATACATTTTCCTGAACACTTGCCGACACCCCATATCTTGCATGTACAAAAAAAAAAAAAAAAAAATCAATCGCACCGACAATAATTTAAGGAAATTTAATATGATAAGAATTTAAATGAAACCTCGTGCTAATGGAGTTCTCTTAGAAACTCAATACGGCAGCCCATTGAGCCATCTCATTGGATTTCTGTAGCTTCTATTTTGAGTGTAGAATTAAAATTTTTATACATACAGATGCATATCATACATTGCTCTCTGTCATTCCATGGATTTATAAAATTCAAATTTAATTCCTTTTTCCAGAAACTTACTACAACCTCTACAACGAGGATACGAGCCCATAGATGTTTAAGTTTAACCAGGAATTTTGGTTTTGATTGTCCATTTTAGTAACCTTGGTAAGACCAAGGAACTAGTGAACACAACCCGTTCGAATTGAGGATCTTGTCATTGTTGAGTTTGTTCTATATAAACATCCTTTACCACTTCTCCCCATTTCCTGTAAAAATGAAAAAAATGATGGTATGTTCAGGATTTCTATCACAGAGTGAGGTCATGTAAAGAAATACGGCTCAAAGAATGGCCCATTGAGAAGGTCAGGAATATTGTCCTGGAATC
>CATIWM010280758.1:0-35477 GCA_949671775.1 Mallotus repandus
CTCTTGACTCCTATATTTCAATGTTCATCTTCAGTCCTTGAGTGCAAACTCACTGTTTTTTGTCCAAATTGCCCTTAGAGCTATATTCTGCCCTCAGTTTCTGATATTTTTCCTTCATGCCTATCATTAGTCTTGCTCTCAAATGTGGAATTGATAGCTTTGAAAAACTCTTGAGCTGAATATGAGGCTTGATGTCGCCATCGCAATTGAGGATAACTACAAGGTATGGGTTACCACCTAAATTCTCTAGATACAAAAAGACACTTGATTTTACAATCAAAATCACAAAGGGGTGACAAAAAGAGAAAATAAAACTAAAATAATGATCTCATAGCTCTGATTTTTAGCTTTCATTATGTTTTGTGTTTCCAATTAGATACCTATGCAGTATGATAAAGACGAATATGCAATATTTGAACAATAAATTCAAATTCAAATTTACTCATTCATTAGGGCCAAAATGAGAACATTCATTACATCACATGATACAACTCTTGTCATTAGTCAGGCCTTCTAAAATTTTCTCACAAAATATTTTCTCTCATTTTTACATGACTAACCTTTTTATTCTTTCTTTATTTTCTTCCATTTTTTTCTTTTTCTTTCTTTCGAATTTTCTCTCTCCTCAAAAGTTATATCATGTGATATATGAATGTTTTTTGAATTTTCATTTGTGCCCATGATGAATGAATCTAATTGAAATTGGATTTATGCCAAACATGCATATTGAATCAATATCATAAGGTATAGTATCATCAGGATGCACACCACACAAGTAAGCACAATCAGAATTCATATCATCGATCAAAAAGGTTCTAGGGATGCTAAGTCTTGAGGTGGCTGATGTAGCAATTATTCTTGATGTCCATGGTTCACTTCTGCATTATTAATCCGCACATTATAGCCTTCCTTGTCCTCTTTTTCAAATTCATCTCCCCATCCAGTAGGCACTATTGTTTCAAAGGGTATGTCACTGGAAGATGGCTTAGTGTAAAACATTTTATAGTTAAACTTGCCTGAGGGCTATTCTAACAAATCTTCAATTCATTGATGTGGCAACTTAGGAGCCTCAGGTTTCTCATTACTCCTACTTATTAGCTCACTGTCATCTGCAAATTCATCACCCCATCCTCCAGGTGTGATTAATTCAATATGAATATCATAAGAAGGTGGCTTGGAGTAGAATACTTTATAGTCGAATTTGCCAGAAGGTTGGCCCAACAAATCTTTGACTCCTCTCTAGGATTGTTTGGGGGCATCAGGAGTATTCTCTTTGGTTTTAAGGTCTAGGACCTCAAAGGAGCTTAGTACTTCTTCCTCACTAACTCCTGAATTAATCATCATGGTGGTTGGGGTGGAACATTTGGATAGTTTGGGAAAGGATTATTTCTGGTGCTCAGGTTTTCAAGGTCTGTGATTTTTCCAGAGTCTATGAGGTTTTGGATTTCATGTTTAAGACGCATACAAGAGTCAGTAGAATGGCCAGGACCTTGGTGAAACTTATAATAACTGTTTGGGTTAAAGCCAGGGAGATTTGGGTTTGGTGGCTTAGAGACAGTTAAGGGTCTAAGGAGGCCTTTTTGGATCAAACGGTCTAGGATTTTGGATAAGGGTTGGTTAAAATTTGAGAATCTCCTGGGTTGTTGAACAACATGGACTTCCACAGCCCGACTGGTATTTACTTGTTGTGTGCCCCCAGCTGGGTAACTTCTTATCCCAGTGCTTTTAGCAGTCGTCCTTTTCTCACTTTCAATCTCCTCAGTTTGTAACCCATCGTCATAAAAGGTCTACAAATGTCTTAGGGTTCATCATTTGCAACCTTTCAACCAAATTAGGTGATACATTTCGAACAATCATCCTAACTTGATCCTTCTCCTCTAGCTTATTTTTCATTAATCCTGCCTTGTTCATGAATCTAGTTAGGAAATCCAAAAATGATTCATTGGGCTTCTGCTTAGTCAATTCCAAATCTCTGATAGACACCTCAAGCCTGGTATTATGATCATACTGTTTCAAAAAAGCAGTGCACAATTCTCTCCAATCAGCTCGAATAGATTTCTCTAACCTATGATACCAATTTACAGCCATACCCTCCAAGGATAATACAAACAACTTGGTGACTACGGACAAAGGAGCTTTTGTGGTGCTCATAGTAGTTGTGTATTGATTGAGATGGATCCTTGGGTCTCCAGTACGATCAAATTTCTGTAGCTGTGGCATCTTGAACTTATCCGGCAACCTATCTTCCTCAAATTGCATCATATCATCAAAATCAAATGAATATCCCATGCCCTGTCCTATCATCAATTCTTCCATCTTGGACATCTTCTGAGTCAGTGCTTTCATCTGCTTGGATTCCAGCTCTTGAACCTGTTCAAGTGACTCCCTCTTTGCTTTCTCAATCATGTAGTTCTTAGTGTCTTCCAACTTCATTTCAACATTTGGTGTATTCCTAGCAGCATTCATTGGTTGCCCCCCAGCATTGTTGAGTGGTGCATCTACAACTGGTGGATTGGCAGCAACAGGAGGTGCAGTAGCGGTGAGTGCAGGTGCAGCAGTAGGTGGTGGCATTAATCCAGTCAGGGCTTGTCTCAACTCATTTTCCATCATTGCTCATGTTAAAGCTTTTGTTTCAATTTTTGTCAATTTGCTTGATTTATTTTTATAGGGTTCTCGAATTTGGGAGGATAAACAGTACCACTTGGGGAAAGAGAAGCCTTTTGATGGAGAAGATATAAAATATGACCTTTTTGCAATGGTAGCTTTGACTATGGCCATTCTAGTAAGCATACCTTTTTATTTTACTAACAGTGTTCATTAGGTTAAAAAGTCTCTATCAGTCAAAGGGCTTAAAACTTAGAGACAACTTAATTTTATGGTTAAATGCTCCAAAAAATACTTTAGGGGCATATTTGATCCACATAGCAAACATTAAGGGCTTATTTGCACCTTCTCCCATTTTTGGACAATGTCTAGTTTCTTGGTTTAGTAAGAAACAAGTTTCGGTTGCCTTGTCCACTACTGAAGCTGAATATGTCATAGGTAGTCGATGTTGTTCACAAGTTTTGTGGGAAAAAAATAATTAACGGACTATGGCATTCACATTGATCAAATTCCAATCAAATGTGATAATACAAGTACTATAAACCTTAGCAAGAACCCTATTCAGCATTCAAGAACTAAGCATATAGACATTAGACATCATTTCTTGCATGATCATGTTAAAATTGGTGATATTCGTCTTGAATTTGTTGACACTAATCACCAATTAGTGGACATTTTTACCAAGCCTCTTTGTGAGGAAAGATTGAACTTCATTAAATATGAGCTTGGTATGATTGATGGTTCAAGTTTATCTTGATGACTTATTTAAATTGCTTAATTGATGGTTGGACTTATGTGGAATCATATTTTTCTCCCATATTTACTTTCTATTTATTTTTTGTATTTGACACCTTTTCACAAAACTTGTGTGTAATCAAATTTTTCATGCATATTTATTTCTGGTATTTTTTTCGTATTTGATGCCTCCTTTTGAGAAAAATTTACCTTTGACTTTTATTATTTGTATCATGTATAATTTCTCTTTATGTAAATAATTCATTATTGAATTTTATTCAATCTATTGATCATTTGAATAAACAAATTTATTTCATATACATGATTCATTGAATTTCCCATTTGCATGATTTATTTTATTATCTTTATTTTTTTTGTCATCAATATCTTTATTTGATATTTAATGATCATTTTTTTTAATTCAAATTCAAATTTTTATCAAATTCAATTTCATTCCTCTATCTTTATGTTTAATTATATTTGTGTATCAATTGCATTTGCATTAAAATTTGATTTGTTTGTCTTTATTGCTTATTTAATGCCAATTTGATTTGTAAGGACCTAGATGTAAGGCTTTTTAGGACCCTATTACCACATACAATACACTTGGCCTTATCCTCCTCCTTCCCCATTCCAAGATCCTCAAGATGACTATGACTCTTAGATTTTTCTTAGTTTTGGTCTATCTTGCATTTAATTGTTTTAGTCCTTGGTCTTTTGTTTTCTTTTGGTTTATTTTTAGTATACTATCTTGTTTTATCTCAGTTTTGTCTTTAAATTGGCATTTTTTTGTATCTTGTCTTTGTTTTCTCTTTTCTTTTTGTCTTTGACAAAGGAGGAGAAATTGTGATGTGATATGATAAGTGCCACATGATTTGCTATTTGTTACATGCATTGTAAGTGTGGCTATATGATTTGCTATTTGTTACATGCATTGTAAGTGTGGCTAGTTTTATAATGTTTAATGATCATGTTATCATGTTTTATATTTGTGATAATAGGCCTTATTTGGCTTACTTTGTTCATAATTTATTAAAGATTATGATTTCTTTTACAAAGGAAGAGATAAAATTTCTTTTGATCATATTTTTATTGTTTTAGTTCTTGGTCTTTTATAACGTTATATGTACTATTTTGTGATGCATCAAAAAGACCTTGTGTTTACTTTGATTCTTAAATTTATGTTTCTTATCATATCCAAAAAAGAGAGAAATAAAGAAATATACTTAGGAAACAAATATTTACTTTAAATTTATACTCATTTTTTTTGCTACAACCTTTGTCCTTTTATATACTAATTTTTAATTTATTGTATATTTTATAGGGGAGAAAATTAATTTCTCTCATTGCATCTATTTAATTTGAATTGGGGAGCTATTTCACATAGTATTAATCTTTTCTTGTTAAATATTTTTGACACACACACACATTATTCACTTTTTTATTAAATTATTTGTTGAAGACAAAAAGGGGGAGGTTGTTGACCCCTTTACATGATCAAACTCCTAATTTTGATCTTTGGCAATCAATTTAAGTTACTAATGATTTCTTTCAAGTGTATAGGAAATTAATTTTTATCAAGATTACTTGTCCATGTCCAGAAATATGAAATATTGTCTTTATACTGTATTTTGCTGAAGTATATTATCCCAAAAGTATACCTAAAGTATCCGGAGCAAATGAAAGTAAAAAACACTCAATTTTGGACTTACAGCTGTCTCCTCACGAGCATCTCACGAGCGAAAAATCAAGGGTCTGCGCCATTCACTAGCACTGCTCATGAGCACTATTCAAATTATGAGCAGTAGTCCTGACAGCATTCAAAGGAGTGAAAATTCTGAGTCGCTCAAGAGCTGCCATCACGATCATGAGCAGCTCGTGAGGGACAGTCCTGACAACATTCAATGAATATTTTTGAATGCAACGGTCCTCAAACTGATGCTTACAAGCCAAGGTTTGCTCCTCACGACTGTGAGCGGCATTTCAGCTGCAAAAAGTCCAAAATGATTCAAAATTTAACAAGAGACATTGAAGACACAATCAATGCCTCCAATAGCTAAAATTTGAGTTATTTATCTATATAAACAACCCTTAGAGTTCAATTGAAGGTCTAAGACACTTGATTATTCAAATTCTCTCTTAAGCATTCAATTAAGCTCTCAAATTCTCTTTTAAACAATTTTCATATTTGTTTAACTCTTGTGAGAGTTGGTGAGTGTTAGAATAAATATTCTTATTCTTCTAATTTATTGGTTTGAGAAAACAGGAGGTGAGATTCTATTCTAAAGGAATTTGGTTTAGGTGTTCAGCCATTAAAACACTTGGGAATTGGTGTTAGAGTAAGCCAAGAAACTCTTATTTGTAAGGTTATAAGAGTGAGCCTTAAACTCTTATGTAATCTAAATCTTGTGAATAAGATTATGGGTGATTGAAAATCCTAACTTGGGGATAAGTTAGGTGGAGACATAGGATTGTTGTTGAATCCGAACTCCTTAAATCATTGTGTTCATCATTCTTCTTTCTTAACATTCTTTCAATTCTTGTTTATTTGTTTTTAAGTTTTGATTTTTTATTTGATTACCTTATTCACCCCCCCCCCTCTAAGGCATTTTCAAAAAGTCTCCCTTTTCAAAAAAGCTTAAAACTAATTGTTAATCCACTCTTTTCTAATAGAATCTATCTTTCTCAAATAAAGATTTAGACTAAATATAAAAATGCTACCTATTTTTCGATAAGACCCAAACTAGTTTCTAAAAATAATCATTGTCTTCATAAGATAAAAACTAAGTTCCAATAAGACCAAAATAAATATGCTCAAATCCTTACCACTATATGATGAATAAATTGTCAAACACTTAGCCCAAAACTTAAAACCCCCAAAATGGCCATTAGTTCAGTGCACCATAATCAAATTCTCTAGTTTACCCTTAATTGAGTTAGTCTTCTCTCTATTAACATTGATCCTAATATCTCAGAGTAAGAAATACTAACTGTGCGACTCTCCCCAAAAGGCCTTGACCGAACCTTTGAAATAGACCCTATTATCATGTAGTAATTTACCTTGGCCCCTAGAAAGCCAAAAGACCATTTAAAGCCTATCATTGCCTTCATCATATAGCATATCCGTTTTCATTACATGTGAACATGCATCTCACATAAATCCATACCTTTGGAGAGTGAGTAAATGCTACTCTTTTCCACATAGCAATACCATTATCATTCCATGCATGCACACATTATTCGTGTGTCTCTAATAAAAAAATAACAAAATAAGTGAGATCCCACCATCATTTTCCATCATGATTATTATATGCATCCATACAAGAACTCGAGAAAGTGAATAATTGTCCGCCTTCATAAGGCATGATCATTCGCATACATGCATGCATAAATATGTCTTGATGTGATAAGCAATCTCATATTTTCTTTTGTAGCATAATCATCGAAAGTCCATAAATCTATAAGTAAATAATGTTTTGTTTTGGCATGTACCAAAATCATCGACTTTTATGCATACACACGTCCGTACATATGCATTAAAGAAAAATCTTTGAAGTGTAACACCACCATCAATACTCTAAGAACATATTGAATTTTATTTTCATTAACATTATATGCACATACACATTTACACATATGACCAAACTTCTTCAACATATAATATAATAATCGACATTCGATAAGCATGTGCACTTGCACAAATGCTTTAAAAAAAGAGAAAAAATTGGTGACTTTTATTCTATAGGATAACTATCATCATTATGCACTTTCACACACCCATACACAGGCTTAGGAAAACAAGCATGCATCACAATCCCATAAAGTATAGGATAAAATAATCTCCCCTCATTTTAGGGTAAAATAATTAGTTCTTTGAATGTGCACATATATAAGCCCTCTCCCCCTCTATCATACAATTTGATCATTTGCATTCCATGCATGCAGTCATACTATAAAAAATAAAATGACAATCATACCATAAAAAATAAAATGATCTTCCTCCTTAATTAATAGTAGGACCACTAACATTCCATACATATACGCATTGTGCATGAGCTTTTGAAGTAAGGACAATCTTACTTATAATATAGGGTAACCATTTTGGTTACACACACAAAGCACTTCATATACACATGCATATACACTTACATATGCACTTTCATTTCCTCTTTCTCATCTTATTGCATAATCTCTTGCATACATGCATCTCTTAAATGCCACCGAAAGGTAACTTTCCCATTTCATCATGCGATACGATCATTAGAATTCCATGTATACATGCATGCCTTAGAAAGGGCAACCAATCCTCTTTATCTAATAGCATGATTGTTAACATTCCCTACATACATGCACTTGCACATAAGTATTATCATGTAGCATAGTCATCCACATCACATAAAAATATGCATACATAAATATACCTTGTAAAAAGCTAAATAATTACCCTCTCTTTATTAAGTCCAATCATTAGCACCTCATGTATATTGGCATTAGCATATAAAACTTTATAATAAGATGCAATTATTTTCATTACATACATACATGCATGTACAATCTTAAAGGCACTAACAAGTAATTATAGATGCTCATGGAGATCCCACAAAGGAGTGGTAGCCTATAGAAAGCCATAATTAAATTTAACATGTTGTACAATTATGAAGCATGGGATTATAAAAGGCTTTGGACTTCTTCAACATGCATTGGTTACCGCTCGTAAAAATTCTTCGGCTCTCAAAGACTAGCCTTAGTCATAATTCTAACATGATCCTTAAACCAAAAATAAAACTTGTATGCCCAAAATAAAAAACTAAAAACCTTAGCCCAAACACCACAAAAACACCTCACAATAAGCTTTTAAACTCTCTAAACACACCCAAATAAAAAACCAACCAGAAAGTTGCTTGCTAGTGCCAAAAAAATGTGCACATGTAGTATGTTTCACATCCAAGGGCATACTCATCCTTTGAGCCATTCTCATATATTCACTTAAAAACACCTTAAACCTAATCGAGTGCTTGGAAATCATGATTGGAGTACGAAAAATAAATATAGAATGAGCAGCTAATCATGAAAGAATATGAAAGGAACTTTAAGGCCTAAGGACAAATTTTAAGCGCCTTCCTATTCATTCTTATCTACACCTTCATACTCTCCAGTGCTTGGGTCACATAAACACACTTGCTTCATCTCTACCTCAAGGCTCTCTCCTCTATTTCAATAAACAAGCCCCCATCATGAAATGTCCTAATGTTGCTTTAATAATATGCCTCTCTCTTGCCATAAATTAGCAACCTCAAGATATTCCCTCTATATCAAGCATTTGCATGTGGAAGCATTTATATAAAGACTAGCGTTGCATGCACAAACAAGGGAAACATGCATTATAAACATAAAACATAATAAATAGACAATGAACCAAGAGGCCATAAACCTAAGCATTCAAGGAAAATTGAATTGGATATTTAAAGAATCCAAAAGCACACCAATAAAGATGTCATATAACACCCTTAAGCACCTACATCAAGACAAGGAAACAAAAAGATATTATAAGCTCATGTGAGCAATCTTAATGAACAACATCTTGATGAGCAGTAAGCATACTAATCAAGCAGGGTAGGATTTGCATTTGATCAGACGTAGATGTTGGCTCCAAAAGCCTAGTCCCTTTAAATCAAAGCAAAAAATCAAACAGAATGGCACCCTCTAAACTACTAAGATCAACATAGCCTCGTTAGACCTTTAATTGACATTCAAATAGCTCCAATATCAGTTTTTATGTATCCAATAGGACATTAAGAGATACTTTTTATAATGGCAAGCCAATGATGGCAATGAGATCGAAAGGGAATAATGGTTATCTCTCCAAAAAAAAGTCAAAGTCAACCCTCGATGCCATGCTTTTACCCAGCAAGACAACCAAGCAAGGTCAAGAGTGCATGGTGCTCTTTACATAAATCCAAAGTCAATAAAAGGGAAGTCAAATGTACTTTGGCTAAGAACCATTATCCAAAAATAGAATAAATACTAACTAACATTCATTTATTATTTCTTTTGTTTGGAAGTACAACTGTATAAATAATTAAGTAAAATGTAAATACATAAGATTGAGAAGCATTATTGTAATAGAGACAAAATGACAAAAGGGAAGTCATAATTTATTTTGATTAGAATTTATAGTTTAAAAGCATAACTAATACTAACTAAAATTCTTTTGCTAACTATTTTATAAAAAATGCAACAACAAAGAATAATAAAGCAAAATCCTAACACGTAAAGCCAAAAGGTGGTTGTACAGTAATGCAACAAAAGAAATAACAAAAGAAAGGGAAATGTAGCTAAGTAATAAGAAAACAATGAAAGGGAACATGCTAATACATGAATAAATGTGGCAAAACAAAATGATAAAGCAATAAAGAGGAAAAAATTTACCTCCCAATAGTAGTACATTCAAGCATGCTCTTGCAAGTTAAAAATTGAGAGGGATAAGATGACCTCACATTAAATGAAATAGTTATGATAAAGAGTCATTGACCTCTGCACATTTGCACTGCTGGTTTCCTTATCATCTTACTTTTCCCCAAAATTTGCCCAGCTGAAAGGATCAAAGTATTTAGGAAAAGCAAATAAAGTGTTCAAGATGAATAAGAAAGACCTCATTGCACTAGAAGGGCAACATTTGGCACCTTCAAATGCATTGTAAACCTAGTTTAAAGTCAATAAAATAACCTAAGCAAATAAAATATAGAGGAGTATGAATGCTTAAACCAATAAGTAGCAATATTAGGAAAAAGAAACAAACAGAAATGGGAACCACACACAATAAACCTACAAGTGCCACCTCTCTTACCACCTTTACATTGAGAAGTGTCCTCTTCCATTTCACTAATGTTTGCATCTACATTTACATTCATGAACTGAGAAGAAAGAATGAAATAAATAAAAATAATATGTATGTTACAAATAATAATGCTCTTTTCTTATATTCTTACAAATTTATTCATGCCATGAGCGGTATATATTATAATTGAGTGAGCTGATTTTAATTGTTATAATCTTCTTTTAATTATATATTAAAACAATCATTCAACTATTTATATATCTAATGATATTTAAATATTTGAAAATTCTAATATACACTTGAAGTATTAATACCTAGAAATTCATTATATGTTTTTATGAATTTAGATTATATTCTATATATTATTTTATGTTTCCAGATATAATATCTTCATTACAGTATAATTTTGATTTTTTAAAAACCCTAGATGAGGCCGCTGGAAAACCCTTCAGCATCCTACCTCTTGTCGGCATCTAATACTAACGGTGATTATGTCAGTCATTCAGAATTATTTCAGCTAAAGGATTCCTCTCTAATGGCCCTTCCTCTGTGGTTCCAAGAAAGGTTAATCATGATGTCCCTATTCATGGCACTCATACGTTTGCTTCTATTGTGGCAGCTAATCATCCTCCATCAGATTTCACAAACGTGGTAGCCACAGATGTATCCTTTATGCATCTGACGACATCAGTTCCTAAACAAGGCATTTTTCATGCAATTAAGATTAATCATGAGGCCTATAAAAAATGAATCGAGATGTGTGAACATTCACTAATTGCACGTATTATTCTAGGCAAAGGTGAGACCCCTTGGACACTTTCCAAGCTTAAGGGTAAGCTGACAAATATTTGGAACCTTAAGACATAATGGCGTCTCATATCTCTTGGTTAAGGTTTCTATCACGTTCTTCGCCATTCTTCAACTACTAAAGAACTGGTCTGGAATAAGGGATCTATCTCTCTTAAACCTGGTGTTCTTCACCTTCAACATTCGACTCCAAGTTTTGATTGATGCAAATAAAAAGCCACTACCACTCAGTTATGGGTTCGATTTTGCAGGTTCCTTTGAGAATTTTAGGAGCCCCAAATATTATTTGATATTGCTTGAAATTTAGGAACTCCAATTCGGATTGATAGAGCAATATTGGATAGGAATCTTGGTCACTTTGCAAGAGTTTTAATTAATGTTGATCTAGCAGTTCCATTACAACATCTTCTTATGTTGGACTGCAATGGAACTTTTTTGATATTGATATTGTCTTTGAAAACTTACTGGAGTTTTGTTAAACTTATAACTCCATTGGACATGGTGCAGCTTCTTGCAGACTTGTTCAACTAAAAGAAAATCCCCCTCTGGCCAACAAGAAAAAGCCACATCCAACATTCTTGTGGATAATGCTATCGCTTACCTGCATGATACTATTCTAGAGGACCCGTCTTCATCGAATAACTGGGTAATTTAGCTCCATCATATGTTAATGTGGTTGTTGCTAATGTAAAAAGTAATTTACCTGCAGATAACACAGATGTTGAACTTGTGGTTCCGGAGAGGAAGGAGCTCCTAGAGCCATTGTGGCATAGAATGATCTTGATTTAATATCCAGTTCCAATACTACTTCTTTATCTCGAGTTATTGTATAACATGAGTTGCAAGTTGCTCCTAATCAGGCCTGGGCAGACATTGTTGATCAAGATTTGAAACCCTGGCAAGTTGCTTCCAATAACAAAAAAGAAGCAATTGAAATCTTCTAAGCAAGTTGTTCTTATAGGTAATAGGCCTCATACGAGGTCTGTTTCTCATACCTCTCAATGAATATTTTTTATTGGAATTGTAGGGGATTGGGTAATCCCCACACTCAAAGAGTTTTATTTAATTTTTTCCACTTGCATAAGCTGGATTTTCTCTGCATTGCTAAACTAAAAATTGCTTTTGAATCGGTTCTTACTAGTTTTTGGAGATCTCTGAATTTATCCTTTATTGCTTCTAATTTAACAAGTTTTCCTAGTTTGTGGTCACTTATTTCAAGTGATTTGGTTGCAGGTAATGTTACTGTCTTTTCCAATTCTTCTCAACACATTACCATGGAGTTTTAATTCCAAAGGACCCCTCAATTCATTACATGTGTTTATGCCCATGTTTTGGGTTCCATGAGATGTCACTTATGGGCAAAATTAGAATATCTTTCAAGTCTGATCACTTCAAGTTCGTTTTTGATTGGCGACTTCAATTTTTGTTTTGGTGCTTACTAAAAAATAGGTCACCCCCCCAATGCTAGTGCTTGTCATGATTTTTTATTAGCCATGGACAAATGTGCTTTGACTTGCTGAGAAACTAAAGGCCCTCTTTATACCTAGACTAATAATAGGAGAGGTACTCATTGGGTTGATATTCGCTTAGACCGCGCCTCTTGCTCTGATGTCTCTTTCCAGAACTGGAATTACATTGAGTCTCATAGTCTTGTGCGCCATTGCTCAGACCACAATCCAATTCTTCTCCAATGTCGACAAGGCTCCTCCTTCCCAAAGCCTTTTCATTTTTTATCCATATGGACTTCTTATGATAATTTTGTTCCTACTGTTAGTGATTTTTGGCATTCTATTTTGATCACTGGGCATCCTACTTTTGTCATGATGACTAATTTTGAACTGGAATAAACATACTTTTGGTCATGTTAGTTCACTTTATTTTAAAGCTAAGCAAGATTTACTTTCCATTCAGCATGACATAGAGACTCGGGGTTTTTCTAAGGAACTGCATCATCAAGAACTTCAAGCTATTAATACTTTAGCTTCTCATTTAGCTCATTCGGAATTTCTCCTTAGAGATAAAAGTGGGATCAGGTGGTTAAAGGATGGTGATCGCAACTCCAAATTTTATCAAAGTTTACTCTCTAGGCGTCGAGCTCAGTCATTTGGTTCTTCTATGGTGATTAATGGTATTTTGGAGACTGATATCAATTTGATTAATAATCATGTCATGGATTATTATGTCAATCTCTTTAGCTCATTTCAAACTCCAAGGGATTTTACAGGAATCAAGGCGATAATTCCTCACTTAGTCTCATATATTGATAATTCTATACTCATGATGATGCCTTCCAATGATCTTACTCAGTCAGTAGTATTTGAGATGGATCCTTATAGTTCTCCTGGTCCAGATGACTTTACAGGCCTTGTTAGAATATTATGGGATTTGATGTCTGTAATGCATTTTAGAGTTTTTTTTAGCATTGGTTCTCTTTTTTCAGGGATTAATTCCAATTTAATGGTTCTAATTCCTAAAGTGCAGGGTGCTAATACAATAGACAAATTTTGCCTCATTATTTTAAGTAATTTTCTTTTTAAGATCATTACTAAAATTTTAGTAGATCATTTGGGATCGGTTGTCTCTTGAATTATTTCTCCCAATCAATTCGGATTTATCAAAGGCAGAAATATAGAGGAATTGTATTGTGGCTTCTTCATATTTTTTTAATGTCATGAACCATAATTGCAGTGATGGTAATATGGCCATGAAAATTGACATTAAAAAGGCATTTGATACCATTAAATGGGATTTTGTAGTTGTGGTGATGCTTAGCATTGGTTTCTCCTAATAATTTTATGACTGGATTCTGAATAATTTTGAATCAGCTAGATTATCAATTCTTTTTAATGGGTGTCCTCATGGTTGTTTTTTAGTGTCTTAAGGTGTTCGCCAAGGTGACCCACTTTCTCCATTGCTTTTTTTGTTTGGCAGAGGATTACTTGAGCCATAAGATTTCTACATTTGTGAGGTTTATTTACTCCCATGTATAATGGACATAATTTTACTTGCCCTACTCATTTTATGCACGCTGACGAGCATCCCGTGCTAACAGTGATGTGCTTGCTGATATTTTTTTAGAGTATAATATGCTTTCAGGTCAATTAGTTAATTAGGAGAAATATGATATCTTTTTAAGCAAAGGTGTTCCTCCTCATCGTGCTTTTTCTCTGCATTCTCGAGCAGGAATGAAAGCTAGATCCTTCTCTTTTATTTACCTCAGAGTTCCTATTTTTATCAGTGCCCCAAAGGCTCGTTGGTTAAAGCCTTTTGTTGATTGGGTTCTAGCTAAGTTGGAGTCATGGAAGGGTCATTCTCTCTCCTTTTCAGGTAGATTGGCTCTCATTAAATCTAATGTTTATGGTTCTCTTCTCCATGGGTTTATGATATATAAGTGGCCTGCTGCTCTTTTTAAATATATGGAGAAGGATATTCATAATTTTTTTATGGACGGGGTTAATAGCTTGCAAAAAATTGATTTCTATTAATTGGGACACTTGTTGCTCTCCTCTTGATGAAGGTGGTTTAGGTTTACATCGGCTTTTCCGTTTAAATAAAGCCATGTTGGGTCGAGTTGCATGTAATAGTTCTTTTATTTTTGATATTCTTCACTCTCGTTTCCTTCGCAATGGGCCTCCAAAGAAAAATTATTTTTACTCCTCTATTTGGCACTCTATCAAGGAAATTTTTCAAGATCTTTATGACTCTTCTCAATGGCTTCCTTCCAAGGACTCTCATCTTAGTTTTTGGAATTCCAATCTCCCTGGTTACATAGTTATAAATAAAATTGGCATCCCTTTGCATGCTCGACGTCATTTCAATGCTGTTATCTATGATTATTTTTGGGATGGTCAATGGCATTTTTTGGCTTCTTTCCATAGTGCGTTTCCTTAAATTATTTCAGATTTAAATTCTATAATTTTTTCATTTACTTAGGAGGATGTCTTTGATTGGCGATTTTCTTCGAATGGTTTTCATTCTTATAAAGAAGCAAGTGTTTTTTTAGAAATCCAGGCCCTAAGGTGGCATAGGGAAAAGATGTCCAACGTCACTTTCTTCCTCCAAGTTGCTCTTCTCTTTGCTGGCAAGCTTTCCATCAACGCTTACCAATAGACGACAATTTACAGAAGAAGAGTATGATTCTGGTTTCATGGTATTATTTATGTTTAGCTCCATGTGAAACTTTGGACGACGTTTTGGTCTCTTTGTCCATATGTTATAGCTTTATGGTCAGTCATTTAAGATTTGTTCTAAGTCCATTTCGGGCACCCCTCTTGATCTTTACAAAGTAGCTTCTACAATATCTTTCTCCTCTCAACTCACAACTTTATGAAAGGTGGGCATTCTACCTTCGTTCTAGCATCTTTGGAGAGTTTGTAATTTAGCAACCTTCAAATATAGCTTTGTTCCCATTTCAGTCATTCTTCGTGACCTTTGTAAGTCAATCAAGAATTTTGAGATTTTTTGCAAAGGTTACATGCATAACACTCAAGATGAGTTGCTCATTCTTCATCGTCTATACATTGCTGGTAATCTTTAACCAGTCACTCATGCACGAATCATTTGCTGGTATCCACCTCCCTCTAGTTGGTATAAAGTAAATATTGATGGAGCTTCAAAGGGCTGTTCAAGTCAGTCCAGCATAAGAGGTCTTTTTTGCATCTCCAATGGGTTTTCAGTAAGAGCATTTGTAGCCCCTTTGGATAATAAATTCGGCTATAAAGCTGAATTATTTGCTGCTATGATGGTGATGAAGTATGCAGTATAATTTAACTACAACCCTTTATGGATTGAGAGTGATTCAATGTATGTTGTTCATTTAATTCAGAATAGAAGCTCAGAGGTTCCATGGCACTTATGTGAGGCTTGGCATAATTTTTTGGCGTCTCTCTCTTCTGTTCAAGTTCATATTTCCCATATTTATAGAGAGGGAAACTTTATGGCAGATAAGCTATCCAATATTGCAATTTCTCTTTTAGAGGAGACTTGGTGGCCTTCTTTCCCGAGTGATTATTTTGATTTAATGCAGAATGATGCTATGGGATGGCATTCATATTGGTTTTGATAATTTTTTTTGTTTCTTTTTCTCTTAGTTGCCTTTTTTGGTTGTAATTAAACTTTGTATTTCTTTCTTTTTATTAATAAATATCTTAGTAATGGTAAGTGAAGTAGATACTAAGGAGGTGCCAACCTAGCTAGGATGTCCCGGTTCATCATCTGATACTAGTCCTAAGAAGCCATTACATAAAAAAAAGATATACGGATAACACATATATAAATATTATATATACATATATATATAAGGAATCGATTATGCAACTTAAACATTAAATGCTAAGTTAGGCAAATTTTAAAAAATTTACACAACAAAATCCTTGATCTCATCAAGAATTCCAATCCCTAGGATCCAAATTGCAATTAACACATAACTAATGTCAAAATAACATATATATGATGTGATCGACAACCTAGGATATATATAAGTTATAGGAAACTTACTAATTTTCAAGTTTGGTGTTGACCACAAATTTTCTACTACAACGGTTGGCTTATTGATTCAACTCTTGAATCAACTTAGAGTCTCCCAAATGTGAGACCTCTAGCTTGAGACACCAAGCTTTAACAAATCTCCTTCTTGACTTGATCAAGTAAGAGCAAGAACCCTCTCTCAAGACCTTATTAATTAGCACTTGGATGATCCTTACAAGAGCTTATATATTTTTGTATATGTTTTTCTTATCTTGTGTATTTCTCTCCCATCTTTTTCCACTAACTCATATATATCTAGAAACACTTTTTAGATATCTTTAGGTAAGTGATAAGATTAGAGAAAATAATAACATCAGCAAGGTGCCACATGTCATGATTAATTAACAAATATCTTAATGAGTTAATAAAGTCCAAAGTGGAAAATGTAGAGATTACAACTCTTGTAATTTCTCTACAACATTATTGACTTATCTATATATGTATTAATTAATATCTTTATTTGATTTATTAAAAAAATCAAATATATATTTCTTAATGGAGTTGGGCTAAATCATTGGGCCAACTCTTGGCCTAAACCCCATTCCATTAAACAAGTGGGCTTATGTATATACACTTTGGCTTTATAATTTAATTGGTTTAATCTTTAGCCCAAAACACTTTTGGGCCTATGTCCATAACTCTTGGACCATTAATCCAATTAAATAAGAAACAACATATACATTATTAATTTAATATCTTAATTAATATCTCATATTAATTAAGCATAAAATAATAATTAAACCTTTCATTGAAATTAGATTTTATGATATGCTAGAATCATTGCATTAAGCAAAAACTCAATTTCATTAATCTTAATTAGTTGATTAAACTCTTTAATCAATAATTAGATTAATATTCTTACAGATTTGTTAAAACCTTTTAGGTGCGACTTACTAGGTCCATGTCTAATTGGCAATGAGAAGATAATATCAGCGCTTGATATTATTTGAAACTCCTTTCAAGTCTAAATATGAAAATCCTTATTATTCATATTTAGTTCTCATAAGTTGTGAGTGATCCCTAGCATCGATATCATAACTACCCAATTATATATGAATGTATTAATTAATTCACACGAGCCCTTTGGTCATAATTACCGTGCACTAAAATTCTTTCATTAAAAGATCCTAATATAGCTTAGAGTCAAGGATTAGTCAACCTCTTTTAGCTATATTATTTGACCTTATCTCAAGTTCTATTTCTTGATAAAACATATCAAATACTAGAAACTCTTTCTAGCACTGAAACCCTTTTAGATTGTTATATTTGTCTTGGTTAGGAACTCATTCATCAAGAAAAGACTTAGATAGCTCTGGATCTTATCCTGGTTCACTCCAGGTAATGAATCCCTTTTTGGTCAAACACTCATCCCTACATTTGACTAACTAGAGTTAACATATGCCATATACCCATTTGTGGTTAACACAAGTATGCAAGCGGTAGTAAACTCTAACCACTCAAATGTGGATGACCGTGTCACCTCGGGTCAAAGGACTATATGCACCATTATGACATAGATTGTGATTATTGGCTATAAGTGAATATCCTCGCAATCACATATCTAACGTCACTAGTCGATCCACCCATCATATGAGTATCCATATGTCTATTCTGATATCTCATATCAAGTAGTATGAGACTCACTACCTCCCACTATTAGTATTACATACTAATAAAGGAAAATAGATAGAGGTGATAGTCTAATTAATATTACCTAAATATTAATCATACGACCATGAACTATTTATAGCATATGTATTAAATGAATTTGTAACTCATATTATCAACTATTGATAACAAATTTATTTAACATAATGCTAAAGGGTAAATAATCAAATAAACAAACACTTCATTTAAATGAACATTTTATTGCCATTAGGGATAATTTACAATGTCAATTTATATTACTAGAATGGCACTAGGGGACATCTATGCTAACAATATATAATTTAGATATAGATTAAAAATTGATGAACATGAGTAATATATAAAAATGAACAATAAATTAAAGTGCTTGAAAATTAAAATGACAATAAAAATAAATGTTAGATATTAGTAGGGTTAGTATAGTTAGTAGAGTTAGGAGTGTTAGTAAAGTTAATAGCTTGAGAGAGTAAGAGCTTTGAGATTGAGTAACAAGATCTATATAAAATGCAATGGATAATACTTGCAAATCCATAATCCATACAAGCATTAAATAAATTTGGGGTGCATGCAAAGAATGATGAATAATGTAAGCCGAGGTGCATACAATATGATACAATTCTAAAATTCATGCAAGAATAATAGTGATGCAAGTTAAGATGCATGTAAAGATGCATCTAAAGGATCTAAGAATGAATCATACACATGGTAGTAATATGCAAAAGGCAAATGATGTACAAACGAGCAAATAAAAATGCATGAGATGCATAAATGTAAGAGACAAAAATATTGGTTACTAAATATAATCAATAAAAGAAGAATAAGGGTTAGTGTCAATAATCATTAGGTAGAATAAAAAAAATTGATTAGAAATCCATAAAAAAAACTTGAAAGATCATAGTTAGTCCTTTAAAAGCACAAGATTAACCAATAATGGTCACTTAGCACTTCTAGGACCACATTTTAATGCACAAAATCATAACAAAAAAAATACAAATTAGAATTGAGACTTTCATATATTTATCATCAAAGACCAAAGCAAATATGTACACATGATGATCATAACAAGAATCAAAGATTCTACACAAACAAGTACATAAACAACAAAAACACAACCTTACATATACTTTGACCTCAAGCATAAGGAAATAGGACATAAATCAAGCAAAGAAATGAAGCATGAACATATAATCACAATCATAAATACAACACAAAGAACTTAATATTGATCATTAACCAAAAACTAAGATAAAATCAAAGAAGAATAAGATGAAAAGATTTCAAAAAAAACAGTTATTTAGAAAAGAAAAATGATTTAAAAATGAAAACCAAATAAGAAAAATAAGAAATCCAATCATTCTAGGACTATTAACACTCGTTTTGATGATGTATAATCATCATTAGATGTTTAGGAGTCTCTTGGACCATCATTGGAGTCACTTTGGAGCAATGGAGATGAATGGCCGGACTTAGGAGCTATCTGGCTGATTTTGGGAGGGGCTTGGCTAGCCTAGAAGGAGTGAATGGCTAAAACTTAAGGCTTTTAGTTAGTTTTAGGAGGCGAATAGCTGGCTGACTGTTCATCAGCTAATTTCGGCTATTCACCTATGAATAAGGTAAAAAATGAATTTTTTGAACAAAGAAAACCAAAAAATCAAAGCCCAATCCCAACAATAAAGATTCAAGAAGAAAAGAAATTAGTTTTTAGAAAGTGTTTAGCCTCATAATATGAGATTGAACTCACTAAAAATAAAGATTTGATTAAAGAATGTGAGATTGAAGGCAAAAGAGGTGAGTGTGTACTAAGGTTGATTGATGGTTGATTTTAGGTTAATGGAAGGTTGGTTTCAGTTTCATTTTTGTGCTGGGAATTGAGAGGATTTTCAAGTGCTTGGGGATTGTGTTTGGGTTTGAAAATGGGTATAGATTGGAGAAAGAAATGCATAAGAAAAGAGAAAGCTTAAGTGAGCATAATTTTGGCTTTATTTTCCTATTTTTCACTCTTTAATCTGTTTCTAAATTTTTGCTCCTATAGTTTTCTCTCTCTTATCATTAGCTCCCTTCCTAAATGCTTCCTTAAATTTATAAGCAAAAGCCTTATGGCAAGTGATGTAATTAAGTGACATAAAAAGGGAGCTTTTAAGTAACTAAAAGATAAAAGAATATAAATGTCTTATTCTTTAAGTGACATGTCCTAGAATATTCTTAAATAGAATATTCTTTGTTTGGTCACTACTCCTAGAATTATGTGCCTTATTTTAGGGTTGATAGGTTTAAGAGTGGGCTTTATGTAAAACTTTTAGTGGTTGTTAAGGTTGGTGTTGAGCCTTGAAAAATACTAGTGTAATTTACAATCAATAGATTGAGATTTGAAAATTATAATTTAGGGATAAGTTATGTAACAGAGTAGGATTATTGAGAATTCAAACCTCTATAGATCCTAGTGTTTTATTTTATTATCTTGCTTTTTCAATTTTCCTTTAATCTTAAATTTCCTCTTAATCATTCTAAAATCCCTATTCACCCCTTATAGCTTTTCAATATTCATATCCCTAAGATTTTTATGAACTTAACTTGATCTATTTGCAAAATGGTGCATTTATTGGTTATTAAAATTTTTAGAAATGCTATAGATGTTATGATCCTTAATCACAAAACTTACATGTGACTTTGGACATTTCACTTTATGAATTAAAACAGTATTATTCGAAGAGAGGCTCAATGCCTTTCATTTAAGTAGAGAAATTCTAGTGAAGGGAATATGTTATAAAAGGATAATAGAAGATATGATTTTTCAGAATTAGAATAATTGAATGAAAGGTTTGGACAATGGTTAAAAAAATTATAATAACAATGAGGTGTTAGTTCATTCTAATAATGAGTTATAATCACCCGTTATTATGAAATTGCCTATGTTAACACCATCAATTAAAGAATCAATTTAGAATGTTGAACCTCAAGTAACCATGAGTCCTACATCTTTTGAATTTCTTACTTTCTTGGAAAATTCATCTCCTAAATATCCATAGAGATCTAATAATGGTATAGTAAAGCCAATGTTAAATATACAATCTATATAAATGTCTCCACTTAAAAATTATCTAAGTTCTATGCACTAACTATTAATTGGTTATCCAATGTATCTACTCGTAGTAATGATTAGGATGCGTTGGCAGATCCAAAATGGATCAAGGCATTGAACAAAGAGATGGGGGCCTTACAAAACATTTCTACAAAGGTAACATATTTTATTACTTGAAGGTAGGAAATAATTGGATGTAGGTGAGTGTTCACTATGAAACATATAACATATGGAAGAATTGAAGGTAAAAAGCAAGATTGGTTGTAAAGGGACATACATAAAGACATGGGGTAGATTACCAAGAGGATTTTGTACTAGTAGCTAAGGTTGACACAATTTGTATCCTCATATCTACAAAAGCAAATCAATAATGGCCAATGTAATAACTTGATGTTAAAAATGCATTTCTTAATGGGGAGTTAAAGGAGGAAGTGTAAATTGAGCTTTCCATTAGGTTTGACATGTAATTCTTCGAGTTGAAATAAAGTTTGTGAATTGAAGAAATCATTTTATGAACTTAAGCAGTCACTTAAAGCCTAGTTTGGGAGGTTTTCTTCAACAATCAAGAAATTTGGTTATAAGTAGAGTAGTTGAAATCACATTTTGTTTATAAAACACAAAGAAGAAAATGTAACAACTTTAATTATATATCTTAATGGTATGGTCTTAACAGGAGATGATCAAGAGGAAATGGAGTTGTTACAGGGAATACTTGGCTACTGAGTTCAAAATAAAGAATTTGGGAAATTTTAAATATTTCTTAGGAATTGAAGATTGGAAGGTAGTCTCATTACTTGAAAAAGTAAGAAACAAAAGGTTATTGTATAATCTAGTGATACAAACTCTACCTATAACAGAGATAAAACATACATCCAACTTTGAAATCTAGCCCAAGATAATTAAGAAAATGTTGTATTGATGGAACTAACCGCTTGCTTATTAAATTGAAGTAAGATACTTAGTTATTAAAAAGATGAACAATCACACAATTCTAAGTTTAATCTAACCTAGTAATTGGAATGAAAGTTAAAAGTGAAATAGTTCAAGTTAACTTGTAAAGTTTCAAGAGAACAAAGTTCAGGAAAAACTTCACTTAATTGATCAAAATACTCTAAATTCGTTTTACAAAAGGATATCCTTTATATAAGCATGTAAACATCTTAATCCTTAAAGGAAAAGGCTTTCTTTCTTATTCCTAAAGACTCTTATAAAGGAAAATCCTTAACTAAAGAGGATTCTTTTAAAAATTAGGTCAACTAATGACAACTCATCTTTGAAAAGTCAAAATTGACAATTCATGTCAACTAAGCATGTTGACTTATTGACTTTGACTTAGAATATCCGTGAATCTTCTCACATCTTCTTGAATCTTCCTTATTGACTCCAAAATAGAAAAATAACTTGAAAATTCATCCAATTCAAGCTAATTAATTTCAAAATAGGAAATTAAACTACACTACAAGAAAAGTGCTCATTAGCAAAGGGAAAATCTGGCCGCTAAAATATAAAAAGTGGTCGCGAAAGATAATTTACGACCAAAAAATGTCAGTCGGGTGCAGTCTCAATTGGCTCTGCCATTAAAAGTCTTTTATGACTAGAAAAGTAAGTGGTCGTAAAAGCCTTTGAGTGAAAGGATGTATTATGGTCGCTATAGATCTTTTTTACGACCACTAAAAGTATTTTTTGCGACCGAAAATATCTTCACAAAATTTAACACAACCATGATTAATACCACAAATTCACTTATTAATGACCAAATTTTGTCACAAATATTATAGTCGCTTTAAACCTTTTAGCATTTTTTATTTTCTTTTATTTTTTACTTTTAGTTAACATATTATTTATGAAATTAATTTAAAATAAAATCATACATTAATAAATAACACACTTGAAGAATATACATAATAATAATGTTATTTATGCTAAAATAATTGTATTACATCAATATGTTCAATCTAACATTGTAAACATTGATATTGAAAAAATAATATGATCAATCAAACATCATAATCATTGTCGAGCAAAAATAACAATCTAACATCTTTAATTAGTGGTGATAGATGCTAGTGTTAAAAAGTCATGCAGACTGCCTTTGTGAGACTTGGACAACTACAAAAATGGGAAAAAATAAATTAAAACAAATAAAAGAGGATTTTAAATGACTAAGTTAATTTGTTTCTTTTAGCAATGATTGTAGAAAAATAAAATGACATTATAAGAATATTCATGGCATGTAAATTTTTATATAAGATGTGTTAATATCTATAGTCACTTGCACCGCTCATTTTGATCACATGCACAAGTCCAATTAAGACTATAACACTTCAAATAATTTAAAGTCTTAAACATCCATTTAGAAATCATTTTAGCACTCTCAACTGAGTAAATGCCATGGATAAAATTCCTATAAAGTAAAAGTAATTGCTGCCTATAAGAATATAGAGGCAGTTCTAAATAAAAGAAGAAGAAAAGTTTAAAGATGTCTAGATTCGATTGAGTAAGCTATAATAATCATCCTTTTACAGGCTCAAACTCAAAAAGAAAGAAAGTTAAAATTTAAACCTTTTATGGTTTGCATTGAAATGAATATCTAATATATCTACAGGAAGTCAAAGAACTTACATTCTAATGTTAATTGCAAAATCACCATGAATAGTTTTAAGAGTAGATTGAGCAGGGCTAAATGATGTAGTCAACAAGTCCACTAAAGACATGCTTTGCAAATAGGTCTACATGGTGTTTCTCAATGAAAAAGCACTCAAAAATGATTAGCTTCAAACTTAAGCTAAAAAAGATGAACACTTTTTTTTTTTGAAATATACATTCAAAATTTAAGTTCATCTAACACAATAAAATCAAAGGTTAAATCAACATTGATTCATTTAAAAGAGCAGCATTAATGAATATATATGAATTTAAAAAGTTAATAAAAAATCTAAAGATGAAAGTGAAAACATAAATCTAAGCTTATTTCTAATCTAAAAATGTTCTCATATATATATATATATATATATATATATATATATATTCTGTGTAGTGTGAGCGTGCTAGAGGAGTTAAGTCCTAAAAAATGAACTGACATCTTCCAGACGATTTGTGGAACCCTAAACTCCCTTACCACAATTTGCTTGGATTTCACATATGAAAATTAATTTGAAAATAAAAGAAACTATTTGATCAATTAAAAGGGAAATTGTATTGCTTTTAGAGTTTAGTACAGAAACGAAAGTAGAATAAAGATAGTGCTATTGGTAAACTAATAAAATGGCAGTAAAATGATTGGCTAATGATTGTAGATTTGTAGATTGATGTAGATGTGTAGATGTAGATCCTCAATCATTCTCTCCTTTTATACTACTATATTTTATTTCTCTAAATAATTGTCATAGCTCAAAAGTCTTTAGTTTTTGGAGGTTAAATTCATGCATTGAATTTTTGTAACTACAGATGTTCTATTTCCATAAGCAAATAATGAGCAGTAGCTTCTACATTTCTCCAGCACTTATCCTCTAAGTCTTTGCAAATTACACCTCAATTATTCATTTGGGCTTTTTAATTTTTAATTATATTAAAAATAATGGGCTTACAATTTTTAGCCCAAAATTCAATTTCAGTACAAACATATATTTATACACACACACACATACTAATATATATATTTATTAATATATATATACCAATCATCTAGGAAACAATAACCACTATATGCATGTTCTTGCATTACTAAGTTGCTATAGAAACTTTTTCAAAAAAAAAAAAAATTAGTTGCATTACTAAGGCGTGCACTACAACTAAACTTCCCCAAATACTAAAACATCATTGGGAAAGCAGTTGTAGCATCACAACCAAGTAGCACAACATATAGTTAAACAACCAAATAGAATATTCAACTAAGGTACTCACCTATGGTTAACAATAAAAACAACATGATATAGTCACATGCCTAGCGGTTCAATTCACCATCACAAATAGTATGGGCACTACAAGCAAGCTGCAATTGATCGTTGAAATTAAAAGTAAAGAAAAAAGCTTTAAAAAAATTGATATAAAATGTAAATCAGGTTACATGATTGTAAAATTCTATATTCGCTAGTGATGCACTCAACTCAATAGCATAAAATTTTATCCATCACCTATTAAAGTATAAGCACAAACTAAGACATTTTTAGGAGATTCCAGCAAAATATAATACATTTTCAGGTGATATGCTACCTCTGTATAACCAAAAAAAATACAAAGCCAATTTATTAACAAATATAACTGCGTAATGTATCTAGAATAGTAATAAAAATTCACATCAAGGTTCAATTCTAGTAAAGAAGCGATGGCCATAGCAATTGTATTAAGGCAGAGGTGATTGCAATTGATATGTCTATCCCAATTCCAAAGCCTGAAGCATCACATTCAATTTCAAACGATTTAGAAAAATTAAGAAGAGCAAGTAAAAGAGTAGAAGTCAACTTATCCTTAAGCATATTAAATGCTTGTTCTTGTGCTTCTCCCCACTTGAAACTAACATTTTTCTTAATGACTTCAGTCAATAGTGCAACAATGGTGCTAAAATCCCTTACAAATCGCCTATAAAAGCTTTTCAAATCATGAAAACTTCGTACACCACCAACACTACAAAAAAATAAGTTTTTAGTGACAAAATATTAATGAGGGTATAAAAATCCCTCATTAAAAGTATAGTTTTAATAGTTTTAATGATAGTACAAAAAATAACTAGTTAAAGGGTCAACTAATAGTAAGGAAATTTTATGCTCCTAGTTATTGATATGGAATTTGGTCATTATTGTGTAAAATTTTTGGCTCTAACTTCTCCCACCAAAAGAAAGATATTTTTTAATTAAAAAAATAATATTCAATAAATATCATTTAATTAAGTCTATGTTATATAAGTCTATATTATATAATACTGATTTTATATTAAGCAAAGACAATACTAATTAAATTATTAGTAATTAATATAAAATATTACATATGACAAAACTATATAATTTTATATGGTAAATGAATATCAACATTCAACATTAGTATCTAGTAAATATAATTTTTAATATGAAATAATATAGGAGTACTAAAATTATATAATATTAATTTAATATTAAATAAATAAAATTTAAACTATTAAATAAAATAAAAAATTTTATTAACAATAAAATTATATAATTTTATATAAACTAATATTAAATAAATATAATTGTAATTATTAATATAGCTCAAAACTCCGTAGTTTTGAGTATTTTATAACATATCTCATAACCCTAAACATTTTTTTCTCTATCAACTGCTTCTCCTTCTCTTTCATCTTTTCATCCCTTGCTCTCACCAAAATGACTCTCTTTGTTGCCGAAATTTCCAAAGCCACTGCCCAAGTTGCTACCGGATCTTCATCGCCAGCCGTGGCTTGCTAGCCATCGCAGGACAGCAGCCTGTCGTCATCAAATCGCCAACGCGAACTACTGCTTCATCTTAGAACTGATTCAAGAAGAGATAGGGTAGCTTAGTTGCGAGCTTTGGTCTCCACTAGGAGTCTCTTTCCTTTGAGATCACTTAATGATAGTCCCTCCTATATATCTAAAGATTTGTCTATTTCAACTGAAAGGCTAAGAAAGTGATTGCTTGAGGAGGGTATCAGTAAGAATCTTGTTAAGGATTGTGAGCAGATCATGTTGTCTGAGTTCTTTGAAATATAAAAAAAATTAAACTTCTCTACTAGGAAAGATCCAATTTACTTGATACATTGAGGCAATTAGAGGTGACATTATTGTAACTGATAAAATTTGTCAATAAATATTGATTCTTCAATTGTTCTTAAGTGAATATATTTTTGGTTGCTGTTAATCTTCATGACATTACTTAACTAGAAGAAGCTATGCTTGTCCTTGAGGACATTCATTTTAGGCTTTTAGCTTTGCTGAACTATTCAACTTGCTAAAATGACTACATGTAGGCTTATGAATTGAAAAATACTGTCCAAGCTTCTTAATTATCTTTTAGAGGTTCAACATGCACCTGGTGTCCAATTTTAGGATAGACCTCCCAATACTGAGGTTCCAAAGGTATGTATGCTTGCTGATGCTTCAATTTCTGGTATTTCTAAGGTTCATATGTTTGCTGGTAATTATTATTCATGTTTTATATTTTAAGAAAGGGTATAAAAATCCCCCTCTTTAGCACTTTTACTTATTGTCAACTTGTGTCTCGTTCTCAGTTTTTTTCTTAATTGTATGTTTGTATTAATTCTAACTCCATGGATTCATTCATTTCAGTCTTATTTACAAATAGAAAGTTTCAGTCTCTTTTATGTTTGATCAACTATATCCTATTTTACTTTTGCTTAAACTTGTTTTTTAATTTGCTTTTAACATTATCATTGGTTTCATAAGTTAAGCTTCTTTAAAAATTATATTGTTGGCTTTTAATTTTTTTTTTTCAATACCTTTTTTTATGAGATTATGGAATGATTATATAGTGTTTAATATCTAGTTCGCTAAAGAATTGCAATTGAAAAAAGCTTGGATTTTGGTGTAATTTTTCTTTCTTTTTGGCGAAAGTATGGAAAAGTACCCTATGGTTTCACGTTTTTAGCTTCGAGGGCTTGTGGTTTTTTTTTTGCACTTAAGTGACATGTGATTAAAATTGTTAGCAACTAAGTGACATTTTCCATTAACTCTGTTAAATATGCCTACGTGGCAGCATACATGGTAACTTTAATCCAACTGTCTCCCTCTCTCTCTCCAAATAAGCAATAAAGTTTAAAAAAACTAAAAATCTTAATTGTAAAAACCACCCCAAAAGAACCCACTTTTTCCTCTCTCATCTCATTAAAGAAAATAAAATTTTCCATTTCCAGTATCCTCACCACCAAGCCGTTTAGCTAAAGAAGCAGCTATATGCTTTGTAGGGGAGGGTGGAGGGAACGACCGATGGAAGAATCTCCTGGGAGTTGAAACATTTTGAATTTTAAGAAGATAAATATTAATTTCCAACATTATATTCTATCCAAATACACCAACATCTATTGTCATTTCAAAATAGCTAATGTCTCTTGAGACTCCAACACTACATCTCTCGATCTCTTTATCGCCACGACCAGCAGTAAACAACCAACACGCCACCATTTCATCCCTTAACTTTAAGCCTATAGATAGCTCACATTTTCTTGTTTCATGTATCTCTCTGATCTCTCTCTATTTTAAACTTGTAAATTTTTTTGAATCTTTTCTTCTTTTTTTGTTCAAGATTTCGAATTGGGTATTTGAAGAATATGACTGCATATACAATTAGTGTTCTTGTTACTCTTGTTGTCTTTAAAATTAGGAGGAAGTCTACTCCGGCAACTGAGGGAGTGAAGAAGAAACACAAATTCAAATGAAAGAATTGAGTGACTGACTGTATATGATATTGATATATAGTGATTCAGACTTGCAATTATCCCTTTAAGAGAATTCAGAAATTATAAATGTAATATTTTTTGTTAAATTTGTGATTTAGGCTCTTATGTTCTTAGGATTTGTGATTTGGTGGGATTCAAATGAAAGAATTGAGCAGAAATGTAATAGTTTTTGTTGAATCAAAAATTACAGTTTATATGTTTGTTAAAAGTACCGTGTTGTTTGATGATGTATATGGATGTAACTGGAACCCCGTGTTTGAGTGATGTTGCAGATTATAATGACATTCTATAAATTTTCACTTTCGTGAGCTATATTAGTGTTCACTATTTGGCGAATGTTTATTAACAGCTAGCTTATCAAAAGCTTAGCATCTTGTATCTCTTCCTCTGTCCCTTTCTTTCTTTGTTTCTCACTCAATTCCTTATTTTCATTCTCTTCTTTTATCATTTTCTTTAAGAGTTGCAAATTGACTTGCAAAATACTCATCTTTAGTGATGTTTAATAGGAACTATTTGAATGTTCATCCAAATCTTCTATCTCTATTATTAGAACATGAATACAACATAAATTGCCAAAAAAAAAAATTCTAATATGGATAAAGTCTATTTTTCTTTTGAGTTGTTGAAGATTTCATAACCAATATGCTTGACATCCAAGAGTGATTTACCCTTGTTGAATTATAAGACAACTAATAGCACATGTGACCATCTTCACCGCATGTCCATCCAAAAATACCTTGGCTCTGAGCAGTTCCACCTTTCATGCTTGACGTGGGCAATATACTCCTAATAACACTTGAATGGCCGCCTTCGCCAATCACCCATAAACTTTCACCATCTCCATGGTAATGGTAATCAACAAATGTACCTGGGTAACATCATTCGTGTGTGATTCTGTCAGAGTGACCTTAGATCCAAAAGAGTAAGAAATTTTGGACCACTAATGCTGCTAAATTCTCAACAATTACAACTGGATTAAAAATCAACATGAGCAAAATAAGAATAATAGCCAGACCTCATATCCAAGCTTTGAAGCCCAAGGCGAAGAGCATCCCTACCGCTAGAAAATACTTACTGCTTTTGTAGACGAATCAGATAACTTTGTTGGTCTAATAGATTAAAAGAAGGAGTTGATTGTCATAATCCTTAGCAGCCACTTGATCCGTTGCAATGTCATTTCAGTAGTTGGTGATGTACAATTTTAAAAGAATTTTGACTGTTGCGCCTGGGTTTCCTTTATTGAAGACATTGAAGAGAAAAATATCTTAATTGAAATGAATTTTGATTTAATGGAAGGTTATTGGGATAAAAGGGTTCTTTCAAATTATGATTTTTGGTTTTTTTTAAACTTTATTGCTTATGTGGAGAGAGAGAGGGAGACAGCTGGATTAAAGAGGCCATGTCTGCTGCCACGTAGGTAGATTTAATGGAGTTAATGGAAAATGTCACTTAGCTGCTAACGATTTTAATCACATGTCACTTAAGTGCAAAAAAAAAAAAAAAAAAACCACAGGCCCTCGAAGCTAAAAATATGAAACCACATGGTACTTTTCTGTACTTTCACCTTCCTTTTTCTTGTTAAATTGGCAAGATTCTTGACCTTTATTGTCCTTATTGATCTCTATTCAATTAGTTGTTGGGCATTTCTAATTAGTTTTTTATTTCTTTCTTTATTGATCTCGAGTCAATTCTATTTCCTTTTGTTTTAGATCCTCTTATATAATATGATTCATGTTTCATTATGGGAATATTATCACATATTATTTATCAAACAATTTTCTTGATGAACATCTCAAACATATCTGGTTATAATTATCTCATGTTCATTCATTTGTTTTAAAGTTTTTTAGACTCCCATTTGGCTTTATGGTTAATAGTTTAGTGGTTATTATTTATGAAACATGACCACCATGATTTATGTAAACTCATTCATGTGATATAATGATAGGCTTTATTTTCTTTTGGAATTTGTGAAGACCTTGGTTCTGATTTCTTACTCATTCATGGATGACATTACTGGTTTAAATAAACTTGGCCTTGAAAGGTTGTCCATGAAATGAGTTAATGCATCTAATAGAATAAATATACCATCTACTCTATTGTGCTCATAGGTGATGGACTTTATAAATGATGCTTTGTTAGAGCATACAAACGAACAGCTATATTCTTTTCATTTCTCATTAGAATGAGGTACCTATTTATTCTTTTAGTTGTTTATCGTCTGCTCTGTTTGACTTGACAGTTCTTTGATTATGGGTATTGTTTTCTTGAGTTCCAGGTGCAATTTTTGTTCTATGATTAATTGAATTAACTAAAGAAAAAGAAATTTTGTATATTTGCTTTGTTAAATTTTATAACTTTATTCTTTTCATTTGATTTTATGTGGAAGATTTACAATCAAAGGTGGCCTAATTGAGCTAAAAGAAAACTTTAGACAAGAATCTCGGGTGGCAGATTTTATGTGAGAAAAAAGAAATCTTTGGACACAAATTGTGTTACTTGGATATTGAATTAGTAGCATAGAATTGTTCTGTGTATAACAATCTTGGCCATTGAGCACTTTGTGCATTGGATAAACAGATTTGTTGTAGAAGTTCCCTATTATGCATTTATTCTTAATGTTTGGGTCACCTATGCCGAATTGCTATTGCTTTTATTTTTGTTTCTTGTATTTTTTATATTGTAAATTTAGGCTATTATGTAAGTGACATCATCTGCGGCTATTCTGCAGATGGTTTGTTTATTTCCTTCTCATGTATCATGATTCTTTTCCAACCATATTTCATATTTTTAAACTATATTAATCTGCATATATCACTTTCTGAAGATATTATTTGTTTGTTCTGCAGCAAATGAGAGCTCAAGAAAGCAAGTTATAGGCTACATAGTGGGAGAATAAATTTTGTTAGTTGTTGTAAGTGTACTTCAGGTGGTGTGTACTGAACTTTTTAATGAATTTTTTTTGCTTTGTTGAGAATACATGACTAATGTGTCTCTGATACTCTTACCACTTTGAGACCCATTTATGTGTTAGTGACATTGTCTTTTTTTTTTCCAAGGAATATTGGTAACGTTATCTAAGCATAGACACTAATTGATTTAATATGTATACAACTCAACTACTTGACTCTGATTGGCTTTACTTCATATGATTGATTTATGCATCATGTCCATTTTGAGCTGAGGAAATGGAACCATGACAATGTTAGTGCTGAAGTTGCAGCATTAACTATAATCATCTATGGAGGTAATTTTCGCCTATTGTAAATATGCCATTTAAATTTAACCTCAGTTATTTTGGATGTAATTATTTGTCAATTATTTTGCGTTGTTCGTATAATGATCTTTTGCATTTTTTTGCTCCATCTATTGCACTTTAACATAGATGCATCTGCTTCATTAACTGTTATTGTGTCAATATGTTATATCTGGTTTATTTATCTCTACTATATTCTACATTTTTTTGCTTTTATCTGCTACTGCCATGGCTTAATTTTGAGTTTTTCTCATTCAGTTGTTGTAATGTTGTCTTCTTTCCAATTTGTTCCTTTTTCAGTTATTTTGGTTAGCTGCATTAAAATTGTTCATGTTGAAATGTCTATCTTTTTTTTATGCTTTCAAACCAACTTGAAGTCCCTTGAATGTTAATCTTATAAGTAATATTGTAATGTTTTGTCATTTATTGCAAATTTCAGGTTTGGCCAACCTTCATTATTTTCTTCCTATTGTAGGATGCTTAAAGCCACAAAGACTGACATTTTTTTTGCTTTTAACTATACTTAGGTAAAATATTCTTACTACTATTAAATTCATTCAATTACTAATAGTTCATATTATAAAGATACAAGTAGCTCTTGAATTGTAATATAAAAAGTTGTGTCAATTATTTACTATTGAGATTACTTATTCTTTGGTTGTATATGCAAGTATATAGTTGGTGCAGTTATGAAATGTGAAATGACCATTTCTTCTTCAACTATCCTGTCCATTTCAATGTTCTTGATAAATACTATGTTATCACATTAACAAAAGAAGCAAAAACCAATGCTAAAACACATAAAACACATTACATAAAGGACACTTGATTATAGCATTTCCTAAGGATCATTGTTCATTGCTACTTCCTAAGACAAACTGATAGAATTCAGTCTTTGTCCAAAATAGTAGGTTAGTTTGCCAAAATACATTAGCAACAGTACTACTTAACTGGAGTACTACCAAATATCTAATTTAAGTTAATTTATTCATTAACAGAACTATCACTAAATTGCATAATTGTTGACTACATTTTCAGACACTAAACTAGGAGCATCTTGTGTTGATCTTGCTTTCTTCTGCTATCTGCCAATAGATAACTCTCTTTGTTTAAGCAATTTTTGGTAGTAACATAAGGTCTTCCTTGCCACTGCAATCCCGGAGCAGTAAAAGGAAGATCTCTTGTCA
This sequence comes from Mallotus repandus, assembly GCA_949671775.1. Lineage (NCBI taxonomy): Eukaryota > Viridiplantae > Streptophyta > Magnoliopsida > Malpighiales > Euphorbiaceae > Mallotus > Mallotus repandus. The sequence goes on from CATIWM010280758.1 coordinate 33,082, forward strand.
GTGTAACTTCTACCCATCCACTTTAAAGTTGATTTTTCTGGCACTGCTTGTAGGTGCAGAATATGCAACTTTACTCTTCCTAATCTCGTGCTCATTTGGGATTCGAAATCTAGTTTGCAAATTAGAATTATGAACATGCATCTCATTTTGCACTCCTCCATCAATAACCATCTCAATTTGCACTCCTCCATCAATAACCATCTCAATTGGCCTTCCAAGTTGAAAAATGATAACAATAACAAACTTATTATTCCTGTGTTTAAAGCATACAACTTGACATGAATTATATAAAAAAAAACAACACTCATACTGCCATGAACCATCAACTAAACATAAGCCTTGCATCACATCTCCAAAGCCAATACATCAACATATAAGCCTACACAATAAGCATTAACAATTTAAGCAGTTACTCACATTCATTGTTGTTTTCCCTATGTTTAAATCAATAAACAAGCCATATCCAATATTTGTTGATCTTCTGTGCCTCTCATAATTGCCACCTAAACTCCTTGCTATTTGTTCATTATTTTGGATGCCCTTACCTTTTTTACTATCAAGTGCAGTATTAGCAAACACAGAATTTATATTAGCTTGAGAACTCCTCTGTTCAGTCAGTCCAGATGTTGTCATTGGAATACCAGAATAAGTATGGTCAGTTTGTACCATAGGTTTAGCATGGGTTTCATGTGCATTTTGGGTCACTTGGGAACTGTCTTAGGTAGCTCTTGGAGGTGCCTGACAAACAGATATTACATCGTAACACATTCCATCATGCTAGTAACTAAAAGTAACAATTTAAACACATAATTTCCAATTTAAAAACAAAAATTTAAACATAGAATACTACAATGTACCTAGTTGCATTTATTTGGACATAACCTTTTGTTGTCACCTGTTTGATGGCACAGGCCACACTTCTGCTTCAACCCTTTTTTTATCAAATTTTTATCATTGTTGTTGCTATTTTCTATGGCCCTTAGTTCAATCAATGCTCTTACTCTCTTGATCTTTGGTCTCCTACTAAGTTTGACCTGAGGTGGGGGTTCTTATAGCCTCATATTCATCACACTTCATAAATCTCTTTCCAGGAACAGGTTGATGTGGATGTTCATAAGCAACTAAGAAAGTTGATTGATGGTACCATTTCGAAATGTGATTCATAGGGTTGATTTTTGAATTATACATTACCCAAATTGCATGTGAGCATGGGATTCCAGTTAAATCTTATGCTCTGCATGTGCAAAGTTCCTCGTCAAGGATCACTATGTGTTTGTCAGCTCCTTCCCCAATCTCATAACTTACATCTCCATTAAAACTCACCTTGCATCCAGCTAAATTTTCTTTATTATCTTGAAACATTTGCATGTAGGTTGGGGACCATTCATTGAACCACTTTTGAATAGCAAGTTTATTGTCTTTTATCTTATTCATTGCTTGGAGTCTTATGTCTTCAAGCATGGAGACAATAGGCGTGTGTCTTGTTGCGAGACTCAATGCATTAAAACATTCAGCAATGTTGCTATCAACCATAAAGCTTTTCGATCTGCTGCTGAAATATTCTTCACACCAAGTGTGTGGAGGATATTTTAGAAGATCTTCAACTCCCTTCTTGGAAAGCTCATATAATTTTAAGAGGTTGTCTTTAAATTCTTCTTATACATACTCCAAGCACAAAAAAAAATTCTTTTTTAACTCTCCTCCTCCATAGTGCTTTAACCAGTTGGTAACGATGTGTCTTGCACACCAACGGTGCTCAGCTTATGGAAGAACTTGCATAACAGCATTCACAAGTCCCTACAACGAAATCATTAACAGACAAACACAATTACATGCTCTGTATACAATAGCAAACATTAGTGTAATGATAACAAGAACTATTGAGCTAACCTTTTGCATGTCATAAATTAGTGTTATTTTTGAACCATCACCAAGCTCCAATTCTTGTGCCAACCAATAGAGAAACCATTTCTAGTTATTAGTATTTTCTTGATCAATTACAACCCAAGCAATTGGCACCATTTGATTATCTCCATCTATGCCAACTGCAGACAGAAGCTGACCTTTGCACACTCCCTTTAAAAAATAGCCATCGAGACCAATGATTGGTTTGCATCTTGATTTACAGCCTCTCCTACAAGCATCAAAGCAAACTAAAATTCTCCTAAACAGTCTATGCCCTTCTTTTAATGCTTCCTTGCACAATTCAATCTCTGCTTTACTTCTAGGACTACTCCTCTTCAAAGTAGCAGCATAGGTGTAACATCCCCATTTTCATCCATAAATTAATATTATGTGAACATATGCATTTTAAGCCATTCCATTTGACTAGGTGTATTTTTCATGAATTGAATCTAGTTGACTTGTTTACATGAGTAAGTTAGGGACTAAATTGA